>JAWWEN010000001.1:18664353-18674693 GCA_035582955.1 Sycophila texana
CGCGCACGAGTCCCCCCCCCCCCCCCCTTCCCGGGCTCGCTTATTGCGTTTAAGTATAACTGTATACCTTTGCTGGGATCGCGCGAAAAAAAAGTGCGAAATGAGAACGCGTTGTTAAAACGCGCGGAACTGACACGCGCGAGAGTGTAGTATGTTGAATTTCGGTGACAGCGATGAAGTACGAAGTAGCACTTTTGAATTTGGTTTTTGGTGTACCAGGGGTCTGTACACTGAGAGAAATGTCTAGTAAAAATTACGCCTATACGGTATGGGAAAGTGCAGATTACAGTCTGGTATTAAAAAAAAAATTACTTTACTATGGTATAATTTGCCATAAATACAGTAAAAATTATACAATACACTGAGAGAAATGTATGTGTTAAGTAAAAATTACTTAACTGTTTGAGAAAGCAATCACAGACTGACATTTTGAAAGATTACTAAACATTTCAATAAAATTTACAGTAAAATTTATTGTAACTGTAGTGCTCTTGGATAAATTTTACTGAAAAGTTTAGTAATTTCTCTCGAAGTGTCAGCCTCTACTACTTTCCCAAACAGTTCAGTAGTTTTTACTAAAACATTTCTCAGTGTACTGTCTGACAAATTATACTATAAAGTATGGTAATTTGTTTTCGTAATGTCAGTCTGTAACCACTTTATTATACAGTTATAGTAATGTTTACTATAGACATTTCTCTTCAGTGTATAGACTAGATTAATATTGCCGGAATGAAAGTTAAAAATATTAATTAATTCTTGTGTATAAATGTGTAATACAAGTACCGGTATATCGATGTAGTTTGATGGCTCGGTCGATTGAAACGCAAACACCGAGTAAACTTGCACGTGAATCGTGGAGTACGCTGGCCTCGAATTACTGCGGAAATTTTAGCAAAATCAGGCATATCTTTTTACTCATATTGTGGAGATATTTATGAACTACCCTTCGCGGGGGAGGGTTTCACTTTGCATATTAAGCACAGCGACAGGTCGACTCCATCCGTCCTGCCGATGAACTCGGTATATCGGCGCGGAGTACCCGGCGAACTTAGCCGACCGGCAGCTTTCGCCTTCGTCCAGCTGTTTCTGGTTTGCCGCTCGTTCCCTACGGACCCTGATTTTGCGTGCGCGCGTATACATGCGGATACGAACGACTCTATCGACCGGCGCTCCCATGAATATGCGTGCAGGCTCGATTCGCGCGTAGTACTGGGTCTTACGATGTATGCGGGGAAGCTCGAGCAGCACCGGGTATATACACTGTAGCTTTGCTCACGATCAGGAAGGGATAAAAGTTTTTGCACGGTACTTTGAGATTTTACATTTCTTTGCTTCATGAAATAATTGAATGTAGGTGTTGTATAGATTGTGGAATAATTTCTACGAGTATTTCGCATGTGCTTTTTAAAATACAATAATTAGACTGACAAGAGGAGAGTATAGGAGTAGTTAGTAGTAGAATTTTTTTTCAAATTTCGTATGCCTTTATTTGATGGTTATGGTCAGCTCTTATAAGAATTATAGTATTTTCTAAAAAGGAACATTAAAGAGAAGAAAAAAGACAATTAATTTTACTTTCTTCATCGCCGGTCATTAATGAGAGATTTAAATTGTGCGCCAAAAGTTACTATAGTAAAACAAACTTCAAATAATCAGAAATTAACTGTCAAGACGCGTTAGTTTCTTCCTATGTTTAAGTTAAAATGTCTTGCTTCAGTTAAAAATTCTTCTTTAACATAAGGATATTTTTCTCTCGATATATATAGGCCTTCAACGTAGTCTTTCTCCTTAAATAATAAACACAATTTATTCACACACTGCAAAAGAAAAAATAAATTTTAAATCATTCCTCAACAAATTTACAAATAAAAAAAAAAACATTAATTCAATGATGAAAGTAACATTATATTTCATTTCTCCAATCTTCTGCCTTTTATTGCGGGCAGCGTTCGATTCAAAACGTGGACCGACTGACGAACTAAGCTCATGAAACATTCCAATATAAATCATACCTCACCAATTAAAGAAGTAATTTCGCTTTATGCCACTGCTCCGTTATTTAATCGGTCATAATTTAAAGCATAAATGTTCGATTTATCATTACGCCACTAAAAGCACAGCTTAATCAAAGGCTTTAAAAAAAAAAGATAGAAAAGAAAAAGAATGAAAAGAATGGAAAGAAGGACAAGAAGAAGAAAAAGAACATAAAAAAAGGGAATAAATTAAAAACCGAAGAAGACGACGGCGCGGCGGACTCAATATAGTTCGCGCTTTATTATAACAATCGACGGGGAGACGAGAGCTTTGAAGGGAGTCGCACGCGCACGTCCGGCCTAATGAACCTCGCATGACGGAGCGATGGCGCGCGCATCTCGGTCGAGGAGTTCCCCGCGCGAAAAGGAGTAAAAAATATAAAAGGAGCAGAGAGCGCGACGGAGATTTATCGCCGCCGCATGCCGAGGTGTAGCGCTCGACTAATCGAAGCGGATCGATTAATCGAAGTTCCCCTTTTTTTTTACTTCCGCCGTGGAGGAGCCGAGGCGCTCGCCCCTCCGGCGGTGTGCGTCCGGATGGGGTTTTATGCCCAGCCATTCGGTGATTAGGGCGCCGATGATACGGTCTTGGATTTTATGTTACCGACGTTAGTTAACCTCTCGAATTAATCTTTATTACGGAGCTTGATTTTTCAGGATTATTCGACGGGTCGATGAGAGAATGCACGAAGTCAATCACTTTCCTATCCAATAATTATTTTCAGTCTTTACATTACTATACGATTTTAATGAACGAATGTATTAAATAATTTCACATGATACCTTTATAATCAAGCATAAAGAAGTAGTATAAATGAGAATTGATAACGATGTATAAAAAAATAAATAAAATTAAAGACTCTTCAAATTAGAGTAAGTTATAAATATTAATTTCAAGTTGTATTACAAAAGTGAAATGTGCATTATTAACAGTTTTACTGATCAGAGTTAAATAAAGTTATTATTTCAGTTTTTCATAATAATTAATTTACCACATTTTGTTTTATTAATTGTCAATTAAAGTGACGGATATAATCTGACTCGGGTTTTCTCATTTTACTGCCCACTTCGTATCTATTAATTAACACAGATTAATAAGGAATAGGCGACCTGTACAATGATCACGAAACATCATAAAAATGATTGTGCACTAAAACAATATTAAATTGAAACTTTCATAAAAAAGTTCAATTATTTTTCTTTTAATAATTGTCAACGTAGTTTCCACCCAACCACTTAGGGTACATCTCTAATCTGAATAAAATATTTAATTTTTCCAAGAACTTCGGAGGAGGCCTCACCGAATCCTCGCGCGTCGTGGAAACGTCTCGGTCGTGATTCCCGACTTCCCGCTGCTCATTGATCGGCTGCTTGTCGAACGCCTAAGGGAGCAGTCTTTCAGCTTCGATTTTCTATTTTCCGG
Source organism: Sycophila texana (assembly GCA_035582955.1). NCBI lineage: Eukaryota > Metazoa > Arthropoda > Insecta > Hymenoptera > Eurytomidae > Sycophila > Sycophila texana. The sequence continues at coordinate 18,667,813 of JAWWEN010000001.1, forward strand.
ATCCGTTCCCTTCTCTCTTTCTCTCAAAGAAAACTAAAATAAAATAAAAATACAATAAAATACAAAAAAAAAAGAATAAAATAAAATAAAGTAAAATAAAAATAAAATAAAATATATGTGTACGTATGTATATGTATACATGCGATTACCCTAGTAGCTGTCTACATCTCCTTAACCGGTGGGACACCCGAGAGTCTCGTTATTGGCCCGGGCGAATTTCCTCGAGTGCGCGGGGCGATTCGACGAAACGCGCGTTCCATTACGTTATACCGCGGCAGTTCCATGGGCGATCGAGCATCGATGTAAAGCCCTTCCCCCCCCCGCGTCCAGCTCGGCGCGCCCACCCCCACTCGGACGGACAGTTTCCACGGCCTCTCGGGCTCTGCCTTTCGTCCCGTAGAGGGACGAATGATTTCCACCGCGCTCCACGGCTTGCCAGATTTTTTTTTTTATTAAACGCTGAAGTGGATTTTCTCTCTTCTTTTTTTTTTAGATCGAGTGGCTACTTAGTACTGCAAACCTCCGCGGAGGAAACTCTTTTCGCTTGATTAGGTCATGATCGAAGTTGACTTTGTTTTGCTTGCATTGAATACATGAAATGATTTGTTATTATACTAAAATAATCAAATGAATCTGTTAAAACACGGTAAACCAAATTCTTCTGTCCTTTTGACGAAGAATAATATTGTAAAACGCAGTATTTACAGTATGTAAATGTAAAAATGTACATATTTCAGATAAATGGCGACACAATATAATAATTTGGTCATTCACATGAATAAGATAAAAATACAACAATAAATATAAAAAAATATATTAAAAAATGTTGTTAAAAAATTAGTCGAGATTGAGGCGATGCTTTCTGATAAAAAAAGAAAACGATGTATCAGGTTTTCGCAGAAGCTTAACCCTTAACAAACACACCTATAATTCTATGAATAGCGATGATACTGCTGGCTAAAAAAGGCACTTATACGACTACCGTTTTTCAAAAGCAGTTTCTGCGAACTCATAATCACGCTAATCTAGTCTCGAAAAAGAAAGTTTCTGTCCTTTTACACTGACTTCTGCTGTTCTATAAGCTTAGTATCTGTCCTTCTTGAAGGTAGTTGCTCCTTTAAAACAGAAAATCTAGCATTTCACGTTTTTTCGTACAGAACTAACTATTGACGTTTTCCAGCTTCGATGCGCATCAGGAATACCGATAATTTTGTTTGTATTTCACCTCTACTCTCTTTAATTTTTAATTTCACCCTTAATATTTTACATAAAAAATTCACTCATTCACTGTGATAATTATGCAACTGTTTTAAAATTAGCGAAATTTTCACTGGATCAAATTTAGAGACTAAAGTGACGAATCTGGGTACATACTTAGAGAAATGATACTCCAAATAAAATGTCGAATAATACGAAAAAAAAACATGAAATATGTCGCCCCGGTCAATCTCTTATATAAAGTACGCGGAAAAATATCAAGCCATCCCCATTCACGCGCGCGACTACACGTTCCCACCTAAAAATAACCCCATATCGCCGCCGGTCGCGCCTCACCGTACAGTTTGCGGTAAAAAAGGGACGAATCGCCGACTGAAGTGGACACAAAGCGATACCGGCGCTGGTTAACAAAACAAAAGAGAGACAGAAAACGAAAGAGAAAGAGAGAAAGAGAGAGAGAAAGAGCGGTGTACACACGAGGGTAGCCGACACACGAGCAGGTGCTTTGCGGCGCCTAATGAAGGGGTAACGGCCGATCGACAGTAATTTCGGCCGTCCGCAGATGGAATTTTTGCGTTTTACGATTGCGTCGACGCACCCGTAAAAATCGTTTAATGATTAGAGTGAGCGACGCGTGCTCCGTGCCTCTCGCACCCCCACCCCCTATACTGGATACACTCGCGCGCGGACGCGTGCACTTTACGTTTTATGTTCCCCGCTGTATAAAAGGGGTGGCGAATGACTCGCTCGCGCGTGCATGAGACACGGAAAGGCAGAGAGCCGTAATAGTGTGACGCTGTAATGAGGCGGCTTAGTTTAATGGAAAACTGTAATTGCTAATGATACCGGCGTAATTTAGCTCCGCTGAACATTTTGTTACTCGGAATTTTAAGCTGTACTGTTATATATGTGATCAATATCTCATCGCAAATTTATTTACAACCCCGCTGAATCTTTAATATCTATATTACTCAAGCGATACATTGATTGTCCGCTGCAAAAATATTGCGACTTGTATTTACGGCACAATGACTCATTTATTGCGGACGATGTACTCTGTGGCGAAAAATGAAAGAGAAAGACTCACGAGGGTTTGAAATGGAGCCATAACGAAAATTGGCCTTACCGAAATATATACCTTGTCGGTTAACAAAAAAAAAAAAAAAAAAGGAAAAAGGAAAAAAGTTGCCATTTTGGCAAGTTTCTAAAGTGTTAGCTCCGTTCTAAAATTTCCAAGTGCTCTCGCTGTTGTTTTAAGGTTACGTTTATGACTGTGCGCGCGCGATTCGCTTCAGCCGTCCGTGCATTCCCCGTTTTTACAAAAGTGTTTTGTGGATTTTATGGAACCAGGCGCACCGCCGCCGCGGCGCGCTGGGAAAATGCAATTGCCCTACAGCTTTATTTCTCAAATTGTTGCTGCCTCTTTTTATACACGCGGCTCGCCGTAAAAGACGTGGCGAATGCAACGCGAACCCCCGCGGTGTATTTAAACTTTCATCGCTTTGCGTGGCCCTGCGCCGCGCACTGCGTTAGGCCTCTCTGAAAAAAAAGTAGAAGAATTAAAGATGAACACGTGATTTGTAATATTTTGTAATTTATTATTAACCAAAGTAATACGTACGTTACGATAAAATAGTGCAGTAGTATCCCACGTGGAGAAAAAAATTGTAGGCAGACATTATTGGAAAAGTTGCAATGGTTTTCTGCAAAATTTACTATAGTCTCATTCAAAATTTAGGTTGAATCTAAATAATTTTACTTATGACTCTTGTAAATTTTATATATATCAGAGGTCTCCAATAAGATCGTGTATAATATGAGGATATTGTAATTTTTAGTAGAAAATTTTTCTCCTATGCATTCTATGCACTACTAACCCTCTGCAGGAGGAAATAATATTTCTTGTTACGTCTAGAGTATTCTAAAACTAACTTTAAAAACTAAAATCAATTTTTAATACCTTATTTGAAAATTTATTTGAAAAAAAAAACAGTATAACTTATAATATTTGTTAATGTAATTTACGTAAGTAACATCAAAGAGGCTTATGATTTGTGCAATAAAATACTGGAGCATTGCTTTATTTGTTTTAAATTTATTTTTACACAGTATTTTTCATAATTTATTTTTTTTTCAATTTATAAACAGATGTTCCTTTATACCTACGTTGAAAAATTAGAGATCATTTAACAATGATTCCTCCAATGTAATTAATAGTAGATTTACTTGTCGTCTTACTAATATATAGTTCAAATATAAAGTCTTTTAATTCTTCATAGTAATTTAGACGTTTATGCGCAAACAATTGCGACAAATTCATAGGTTTCTTTAGATTAAAAACTATTTAAAATAATTAGTTTTATTTAATAATCTATTTCGAAATGAAAAAAAAAATGAATAAAAAAAAGGCAACAAAATAGTTTAGTCCGCGATAAAACGGTCGAGCCTCCCCTACCACAAGAGCGATGTGTGCAAGGAGCGATAAAAATATTTCAGCCGAAACATCGCCCGGTCAAATAATAAACAGCTCTCTTTACTTCCGGCAGCTCAGGCGGTAATATTAAAAAGTGATTGATACGCGCGCGCGACGTTCCCGCTCCTGCACCGGTCCCCGATATTCATTTCTGCGTTTGCATTCATGCGCGTCGTGAATAAAAAAAAGAAAAAAAAAAGAAAAAAAGATTAAAAAGAAAAACCAACCAGGAAATCGGCCGGCGCATAACGTAAAAATTTGAGGAAAACGCGATCAGCGTACGTGGACATGACAAACCATAAATTTCCCCCTTTTATTTGAGAGCCGAGGAGAGCGGGGGTGGAGGGTGGCGGAGAGGCGGAGAGCGCGAAAGAGTCGGTGGAAAAGAGCGCGCGCGAGCGCCGTGATTTATTATAGCTCGAGGCCGTCCCGTTCGATCGGAATTATGTGCCTCACGCAGCATAACCGCACAGCGAGAGATCGCGGCGCGGCGTTCGTCTCCCTTTTTCCGGCTAGAATTTCATTTCGTCCGCGTAGCAGAAAGAAATAAGCGCGTTCGATCGGTAATTCACGTGCTGCCGCGCGGCCGACGCTGTTTGTCCTTCTCTTTTTTTTTTCTCTCCTCGCCATTCTGCACCGGGAGGGGGTTGAAAAGCCGTGAGGGAGCGACTCTCGCACGCAGGCCTCGGTGAGTCATTGGCTGCTCCGCGCTACCCTCCGGGCAAATCTCCCTCCTCCCTCGCCTCTCCCCCTTTGCGTTCATCTATATTTTCTGCGAAATCGAAGAAATATTTCAGCTTTTGTGTGCCGGACCCGCTGTTCCCGATTCTCGGATACGTATAAATAAATAATAATAAAGGCGAGTGTACGACAAATTGGGATTATTTCGTGCGAGAGAAATATTAGAGGAGTATGGAACGGAGTTGAGGGCCTTTTTTCTTTGGCTATCTTGGGGAAAATTGTTTCTGCCTATAGGATCATTCATGAAGCTTAAACCACTATGCAAGTGCACACTTTTGCGAGCTAAGAGTTCGCGTCAGCTGCTGTTAATGATTATAGTCATGAAGGGTGTATAATTCGCAAAAAAAGAAATAAGCGGTAAATAAAAAATGGAAAAGTAATATACCGTAGTATTATATAAGAAGCACTATAGGTGGAGAACAATTTTTCTCGAAAAAATTAGATTAATAATTCTAGAAAAAAAATATTATGAAGATGCACAAGACACCTTTTCATCAGCTCGTTTTAATTTTAGCAATTAAAAATATTTAAAATACGGAATTATAATTTTAACGACTTTTCATAAAAATGACAGTAACATTTACTTTATGAGAATTCCGAATACTTTGATAATTGACCAATCGACGGTATATTCAGTTATATACTAGTCAGTACTATTATTTTTTCTAGAACTATCGCAATTTTTTCAATAAAACTTATCTCCGCGTAATAAAAAAAAAATGAAACGATAATCCGAAAAATTATATTTTCAATGCCAAACGCAGGAAACACTCGGGAAAGCGTTCAAAGTGCGTGCTGGCAATTCTCGCAATTTTACGAACTGTTGGCGCTCATTGCTATTCATTACCATTGTTTCTCTCTTAATCGAGCGTGCCTTTCCGATAAAAATAGCGCTCCCGCGTATGTTCTTTCGGCGAAAATCCTCCACGGCAGTTGCTTTTTGTAAATGCAATAATCGGCCGTGTCCGCGCGCTGCCCGGCCATTTACATATCAATTAGCATAAATACGCGGCGAATTTACGCGCAAATAAGAATGATCGCTCGGGTGCCCGTTGCAATTACCCGCAATCATATGCAATCAGCGGTGAGGGCAAAAAATCGAAGATCCCCGCGCGCATATTTGCACGCGACCGAACGCTCGGGATATTGGCGCACAAAAAAAAGAGAGAGACGGAGAGAGAACGCGGGGTGCACAGGGGTGGAAAAAAAATGGGGAGGCGGGGCGTGTCATCTACCTCCTCCCCCCCTCCTGCGGCTGCGTTATCGCGACGCGAATTTTCGATCTGCAGTGCGCACCGACGATAATTACGCGCAATTAGAGGCTCGGAAGTCGGAGGGAAGCGACGCAGTTTATAGGTTTTTGTCGGTGGCTCCGCGGCTTTATGAAGCAATAAAGGCTACTGCCACTGCCGTCGACGCCAACCACCCTCTTTCTTTGCTCCTGGCTTCAGAGGCCCCCTCCCCCCCCCCTCCTGCCCCTCTCCTTTTTTTTATCTCCTCCGGTTCCTTCGTGGTCCGACGAAAGGTTCATAAAAATTGATGAGAGGGGAGGCGTCGCTTGATAAAATGTAGGAGTAAGTTTTAGTGGCAAACTCGAGACTATATGTTTACTCGCTTCTCTGTGTCTTTGTTTTTAGCCCTTGTGCTTTTGCTCGGGCTGCGGAGGGCGGGGATGAATGTGTATAGAAATTTTAAGGGATTTCTAGGACAGCGAGTAGCGCAAGAGCTCGGAGTATATTACGCAAGTTTCGGGACGATTTGTACTTTTTCCACATATCGAGATGATTCATAAATTGCGAGGACATAAAATTCGTATCACAATAAAGTTTTATCGATTTTCACGAATCAACTGTCAACCCAATAAACTACAGCATTATCAGAGCTTCAATAAAAACATCGCCAGTATTTGTTTACTATTGCTTTTATTAACAAAATTTTTACCGTCTTATTTGTGTATCAACTCTTCGAGTAAATTCGCGGAGACCTGCTGTTCTTCATCCATCGCGTCGTATTTCAGGACAAATAAATGAGTGTTTTTTTATACACAATTTTTCATGACTTCAGAAAGATATTTGAAATAAAAATTCAGAATAATTAGAAAATTTTATTCTTTAATTCAACAGATTTTTATTCCTTAATCGTTCGAGTAAATATTTTTTTGATTCTTCATAACATCCTGTAACGCTTCTTTAGAGAGGATGAATATTACTAATATTAAATATAACTTTTTTGATTAAATTTAAATTGTAACATTCAATTTCCTCCAGAACTTACAATTTTGCTTCCACGTCACAAAAAATTTATCATTTTACTAATCAAATATCTTACATCTTTTTTTTTTTTTTTTTTTGCTTAATAGTTATTTATGCACCAAAGGATTAAAATAGGCGATTATTCCCGCGGGTGCAGTTTGCTGCCCGAGCTTTAGCGAGGGCAGTAATTCACCCAA
>JAWWEN010000001.1:18674793-18693337 GCA_035582955.1 Sycophila texana
TCATTAGTTTAATATGCTTTAATTCACATCGAAAAAAACAGCAACATTTAGGATGTCTGCGTGGTATTTATTAATTACATAGATTAGGTATTTAGAAATTATTTACATTGAAAAATGCTGTCAAATTTAGAGTTTGCAGGTTTATTAGATGGACACTGCTGAATTTATACATTTGTAATTTTATCTTGATTCTTCAAATAATAAAAGAATATTTCGTCAAATATATGATTGAAATAATCTAATTCGAGGATGCGATTTGAAACCGATACTTTTAAGGAAGAAAAAAAAATTATTAATCTAATTATTATACCTCAGATTCACTGGTTTTGTTAATAAATAAACGCTGCTTTGATTAATTTTTTATCCTGTAAAATTTGAGTGTTATGTAAGTTATTTAGTATTTACAGATGCATGAAAAAAGGACCGAAATAATTGAAAGCACGAATAATATTATTTGTTTATTTATTTATACACTTAACGAATTTCAAAGTCATTTCTAACTTTAAAATTACAAATGATCACAATATAATTTTAGTACAATGTAGAAACCTAAAAACGAATTAAATAAATTAACACACAATTCAATAGCAAACACGTGCAACGAATTTTTAAATGTTTTAATATTTGAAAAATAAAATATAAAAAGAAAAGTAAAACTTGTATATGAAAGTCAAACAACGAAACCAAAGTAAATATGGTAAGCTTCATTGTACGATTCCAAGTGACACGTGTCCCAGGCTCCACTTCCCCGTGATCACGGTTCCTTCCCTCATCCGGGGCGTTAGCGCGTGATCGTCCGACGCGAGTATTTTTATCGCCGCGTGCCGACCACTTTGCAGCCCGAAGTGCGCCCCCTCGGTCGCTCGAAAGAGGCTGCCGGAAGGCGCGCGAGAGTTCGCCGCGGCGGGCCTATCGCGCGGAGACACTCTGCGTGTGCGCGAGGCCGAAAGACAAAGGCACTTTGATCAGGCGACAAAGAGCAGAGGCGAGCCCTGGTGCCGGATGTTCTTGACAGGGCCCTTTGACCTCACGGCCCGCCGAGCAAAATAATAATTAAGCGCTCCGCCGGTACCGCGTCGTTACTTTCAATCCCGCCCCCCCCCCCCCTTCAACCATCTCCTGCCCCAACGTACACCTTCGTGAAATTTCCACTACTCGCTCCCTCTTGCGTAATGTCAATTAAACGATATTAGCGTTCGGAGTCTAATGTGCGCGAATTAACTGCCTTTTGTTTTGGAAGCGGTGCTGATTCAGTAATTTCCGCGGGGGTTGATTGTTATTTATATTGCGCGCAGTGCCTCGTTTCTTCATTTTTTCTGTTTATTTATTTATTTTTTTTTTTTGCAATAGAATAGAATAGTAGTTTTTAATACAAGTGCGATGCCAAATTTTCACACATGTATTGAACAATATTTTGTGCAACTCCGTGCGTAAAGTGTTACGCAAGTGTGCGTAAAATCAGCAATTTACGCCATCGTTGCAGAAAATGGGGTTCAAGACTCGTGCTAAAATTGATTCTCGGACTCAACTTTTACGCACTTGTATAGAAAATAACTAGTTCGATACATGAGCGAGAAGGTGATCTTAGGTGACTTGCTTCGCTCGTGCGCAAACGTCACGCGAGGCTGAAAATCACATTCTCGCACTAGTATCGAAACGTACTATTGTACCACGACGAAGAAAAAGGTTGTTTCCACGTGCATAAAAGAAACTTTTAAACACTGTAAAATATATTTTTAAATTCGGTAAACGGGATCGCTGCGACCGCGATTAGCACTCCTCGACGCGTACTTGAAATATTAACGAAACGTCGAACTAGTTTCCTCGGCAAGGGGATTGGGGTGGTAAGTTTTCTCATCGAAAATCAATCGTACAGGCCCTAGACTTTCTCTCCTCTCGATTCTCAAACGCTTTTTTTAGACGCGAGGCGCGCAGCCACTTCGGAAATCGATGGCCAAGCTCCTCTCGATTCCCTAAAAGCTCGGGGACCCGGGCGCTAATGAATTTTTTTTTTTTCTATTTTTCACCGAACCGCACCGCCGCTGGAAATTGAATAATGCATATCGAAAATGTTTCGCTTAATTATCGCTTGGAAAAACACGGCACGGAGGAGTCGGCCAGATCTACCCGGGGGCTGATTAATTAATGCGAGTGATGCTGAGCACCGACTTCGGCACGGGCCAGCGGGCTTTTAAACGATCTAACTGGAAGTCGCTCGAGAGGAAGCAATGGTTCCTTTCTCTCTCTTCTCTCTCGGCTTTCTTTTTCCACCGGCCCTCGCTGGGCTGTCTGTTCTTCTAAGTGAGTTTTTCTATGGCCCTTGATTAGTTCTCTCGTTGACTTTGCCTGGCGATGAAACTTTTTTCAAAGTATTTTTTTGGCATGAGCTTTATAAGTTTACTTCTGTATTTTCGAGGTATACACATTTTTCGCATTTTAGATTTGATTTATATCGAGAAGAATGTTATTTTATTTTTTTTTTATTATTACTGTCAGATGCTTTTAAAGATCTGTAAATTTATGGTACTAGAATCTGCAACATATTTTATATCACAATTTTTCCGGAGATCGTCGTGTTCCTTCAGCATGCAGTCTGTATGTACGATTTACCTTTAGATTTACAACCTGTATAGTAACTAGCCGGAAAGTGGACAAGAAAACATGACGAAGTGCAATAATAACTAAGAATTCCATCCAATGAAAGTTTGACTAACTTCCATCTCGTTGCGCCCTTATCACAAATAAAAGAAAAAAAAATACACTTTTCTTTAGTTGTAAGAGTGTACATGCATTCAAAATTAGTGACGTTTTCACTGGTTGACATTTGGAAGAAAGGTTGAATAAAAAAAGAATTAAAAAAAAAAATAACTTCTAACTAGCATTGTTATCTGGCAACGAAATTAATTAAAGTCAATTCATAAGTTACTTCTTATAGATTACGGAAAGAAAAATTTCAACCGAATCTTAATTCACACCTACACTTTTGTCAATGTCCCTTCAATACCGTGAGTCCAACTTCGCATCCCCTAATAGTCGCCTGGAAGCCAAAGGCGGAACTACGGCGCGTGTCTCCGGCCAGCGCGAACAGATTCGATGAAGCGTAAATTATCGCGGTCGCGCGGTACTCCGATAACGTCGCAACTTCCCTAGGCTCCCACAGTCAGTGTGTACAGCGTAAAGTGGAGGGTGGGGAAGAGGGTGAGGGCGTGAGTGCGACGTTCGGCGCTTAACGCGCGACAAGGCCGCGGCGGCGGGCCTTCTTTCTGGAAACTGCCCGGGGGATGGGGCCGTAATGAATTTCGTTAGTTGTCCCGCGGCGGAACTTTGCTGCAACATCGCGCGTGACGCGAGATAATTTCCGGCCGCGCTCGCTTTTCCGGCCCGACGCGCCCGCCGCGCGAATTTCGAGCGCTGACTCCGCTCCGCCGGATAATTCGCGCTAATTTTTCGGTGAACCGCGCGCCCTCCGCGATTCGCCCGTTAATCGTTGCTGAACGCGTTCCAATTACGCGTAAAAAGATTAGGGGGTAGACCGCGTGGAAACGCGAAGTAACGCGCGCTTGTAGTACACTTGGCACGCAGAAGGAAATAGAGTAAAAACTGAGGGGTTAACCACTCGCGAAATCGTTCGAGCACTGAAAGTCGATACTGCCAATCTATAGGAACTATTTGTGAATGAAAAATATACTGTGATTTCCTGTTTAACATTTAATGATTTTAATTTATTATACGAGTCTCGATCTCATAAATGTATTGACACTACGATACTAAAATATTCAGGCAGTCCAGGTCGAACTACTTAGATTTTAATAAAATGTGTCTGACCATTTTGATGATATTAGATTTCCTTGAATACATTGGTAGGTAAAGATTGTCGTGAAATATTTTTTAAAAAACAAATTTAATCTAACGTGCAACCAGAGAAATTATATACAATTTTTTTAAATCGTTAAAGTTAGATAACCCCTTGATAAAAGCGTGAAATCTGTGATCAATGCAGTCTTGTCACATGCCTGTTTGTAAACATGTTTTGATTTTTCTATAAGCAAAACTCAAAGAAGTCGTTGATATTAGTCAAATGATTCTGGTCTTACAATTATATCAGTTATTAAGGGTTCAGTTAAGAAATTAAAAAAATAATTTTGAAAAATTTATTTTTAATAAAAATTGTGGTATGAAAAATAAATACATTTACTATTATGTATTGGTAGAATAAAATGTGATTTTAATGGATACTATTCGATGGTAAAGAGTCACCAAGTATGAAAATTTATTCTCAATCTAATATAGATTATTTTTCTGTAGGCATATACTATTACTATCATATACTATTATCGACAATTACAAAAGTATTTAACAATTGTTTTTTTATTCGATTCTAATATATCCATATCTATCTAATCTACCTACATCACAATTATAATCATCCATTATTCTTTTACTCGAACTTTATAATTGAATTCTCCGTGATGACATCAAATTCACAAAACCGCTTGGATCACTACAATTTTTGGAAATCATTTTTCAAATAAATTCATTTATACAAAATCATTCGAGCACTCAGAATTGAAGTGGTTAACCCCATAGTACAGAAATTTAAAATACAAAAAAGATAGTATGTCCACGCTAAGACGCGAAGTTTAATGGGATTTTTCATGTTTTCTTTTTCCAGGTAAGGGAGACAGAGCGACGCCAGCAATTTAGCGCGGGGGTGGCCCGGTGCCGGCTGGGGGGAGACAGAATATGCTAAAGGGCTACGGCAAGAGCCGGGGGTAAGTAAAGAGCCCCGGAGTTCGCCGCGCTCCGCTGCAGCGCTCGCGAGAGACGGCCGCCGGGATAGAGGCGGATGTAGCCGGTATTCCGGGAGCGACCGCTTTTATTTCTAATTGCATCTCGAGATAATGTAATACGCTCTCGCGGAACGTGTATCTTTTAAAGTCGCCGGAATTACACGGACCGACTGAGAGAGAAGGAGTCAGCTGAACCCGCGTAAGGCGGAACAATTGCAGTACAGCTCCCTCCTGTATATATATTATATACAATTTTTTTGTTCACTTGCTTATTATTTAGCACGAGCCGCGAATCGCTTTCATTAAAATTTCAGTGTCGAACGCCTCGAGCAATTTTTTTTTTTTTTTTTTTGCTTCCGTTGCTTAATTTGCGAACTCGCGGCGTATATCGCGGACGTGCAGCATTTTCGCTTTGATTTTAAATTGGAAACTCAAACGAGAGTCGTAATTATGAAGAGGGAACATTTTCACGGGGATGTGCGCTCCACAAAAAAAAAATGCTTTTTTCTTTCTCGCGCAAAATAAAAAGGAGAACCGCAAAAAGTTTGCGCTCCCGAACATTTTTATACAAAGATGTGCTTCGCGACGCAGAAAATCGGTGGAGTTGTTTTAACCGGAATTCAACAAGTTATAAGTTCTGCTTAAACTGGCGGATTTTTTTTTGTGCAACTTGCACTGGCAAAAAACTTCGCGAGCTTTAATAAGGCTTTGCTTCGGCATAATTTAGCAAGTTTATTTTTCTGCGGTACGCTTTTCTGAATTCGCTTAATTGCGACACATTTTACGGAGGCGCGGTGGCCATCCCTTTAACCACCGTCGAGTGAAAACGTTCAAAAAAAAAAAGGTACGACCCCACTTGAGTTTCATTAGAAAAGCAAAAATGAAAGAAAAAAATGAGTGTTATATCGTCAAAGTATATATATTACGTGAGTCTTGTTAATATAGAGAGATCTTCTTACTTCATTTAACTAAGAAGTTGTTAGGATGTAGGTCAATTACGTTACGTCGCTGTAAATGACGTTAGCAGGCAACTTAGGCGCCTGGTTTTCTCAGACGCATTAACTAAGCGGTTTTTTCTTTCAATTTCTTAATTGCCACATCGTTTCTGAATTATACTTTGGTTAATTAATTTTTAATCTCCCCGCACCATCCGTCTCAATCAATTTTCTCTCCTACTGAACAAAATAAAATCACGAAAATCTACAAGAACGCTAAAAAAGATGTAGGCTATACTATATGTACGTTATAAATAATTTCGGCCGCATGATTATTATACAAATTACTAATTTTGGATACAGTTTTTGATTTTCCACTCTTCTGGATTTAACATTGCCGATGAGTATCATTTTATCATTTAATTTACACGTGCAAAACTTGAGTGAAATCATAAATGCACTCGATCATAAAAAAGAAAATAAAGAGAACGGATGGATTGAAAATTACTCAAAGGAACAGTCCATAGAAATTTTTAAAAAATAATACAAAATCATAAATCGTAGGGATCATCCCACTGTTTGTATAAATTGGAAATAGTCACGTGACATTTTACCCATAATACCTTGAAAGTTAGCACTAAAGTGAGCTCGAAAGTTACTAGCCTTTAGACACACACTACTATAATTTATCTAGAAATAATTTGCTTAAGTTTACTAAGCAATCTTAACTTTTAAGATACTCTTTGTCAAGAATAAACACAACTGCAAAAATCGAGCAGATTTAGAAGCCCTTTCTTTTCGGAGAATTTTTTTCTGAAAATCAAAAATGGAAAGATCACATTTGAGCAATTCCATTTTTACCTATAGTTGCAACCAACATTACAAATGATGAAAAAAGAACGAGCGATTCTTCTAATTGCATTTTGAGTGAACTTTCCACTTCTTTGAACTCAACAATATACACAATCGAAATTCAAATTACAAATTTAACGCACGCCAATTTACAATCTGAATCATGGACCATCGGAATGCCGACCTAACAAGCAGTAGTCGGACGATTATTCCGCTGCCGAAAAATGCGGTCCAACTTGCCGCGAAAGCTCCGCGCGCAGCTTTAATACCCGAGCGCGAGGGGCTGCGAGTCAAAATCCGAGGAGGACGTACAGCGGCTAAACCGCGCCGCCTCTCATAAGCGAATTGCATAATGGCGATTTGGCCGCGAGGAAGTAGGAAGGAGGGAGGCACGGGGGCCTCAGTGTGGGCGCCGAATGCCGAAAGAGACTGTCCGCAAGTACGTGACCGCGCGCTGCGCGGAAACCGCACTAATTCTAAGCCCCGGGACACGAGATTTAATACGATTACCGGTGCGCGAATTCGCGCGCTTTTAGCCAAATGGGGAAGGGAGCGGTGGCGTCGGGGAGAAAACTGTGCGACAATGGGACGGGTAGAAATGGACGGGGCACCGGAGGGTGAGGCCAGATAGAAGGGAAGAGTGCGGCGCGAGCGTCTCTCCGGAATTTTCGAGGCTGCTAATGGCCAGGAAAGAAGCGGGCGGAGACAATTTCGCGGCGGAATTTTCTTCCGCACTAACCTGTTGCGAAAATTGCGGACGCCTCCACGATGGTACTACTCTATCTCTCTTTCTCTCTCTCTCTCTCTTTCTCTCGCCTTGGCGTGGAAAACTTCGCCCTTCGATGTGCTAATGGCGCGGGATGTTACTTCGACTGCGTATAACTTTTTTTTTTTTACTTCCGTGTGAAAATGAGGGGAGATCCTTTTGGGAATTTCGGAGTGATTTCAGCAGGAATTTCGAGAAAGGGTTATCGAAAATCGGATAATTAGTGCGGCACCCGTTAAAGATCCAACGAATTCGCATCATCGATAATTTCCATTGAAGTAGAGGAAAAGGGAGAAAGAAAGTATATACGGACTCGGGACCATAAATAGACAGGTCTCCGTATGAAATTCGTCTTTTCTGGCGATTTTTTTTCGTTGAAGCTACGAACAATGACTACCACTCGGAAGGCTATACTTGCAGAAAGGAAGAAACGAAAGTAGTAGAGAAAATCAAGTTGAACGACTCATTGTGAGAGCGGAGGGAGAGGCCTCGAGTGAAACATGGGAGGGTAGATGAGGCCGGGGACTAGTTTGAAAAAGCGAGCGTGCACGAAAAATGAGCCGCGCATTTATTCTATCCTTTATGAACCGTCGCCGACTTTCTTAGTCTGCTCCCTCCATCAAGCGGTCCCTCCCCCCTCCTTCCTCCCCCTTTACTTTCCTTATGAATCTTAATTTTTTTTACGTCACCGGAAAGCAGTTTAACGAGAGCGACGCCCAGTGCATCAGATTCGCCGAATGAAAAATTAGTACTCTTACGTCCTCCTCTATTTCAACGAAAATTCTAAAGCTCGGGTAACTTACGGGTTGTCACTCGTGCCTCTTTTTTTTACGCAAGTGCAAATACAATTACAGTAATAAATGCAGATAATTTTATTTTATGCTTTTAT
Source organism: Sycophila texana (assembly GCA_035582955.1). Taxonomy (NCBI): domain Eukaryota; kingdom Metazoa; phylum Arthropoda; class Insecta; order Hymenoptera; family Eurytomidae; genus Sycophila; species Sycophila texana. The sequence goes on from JAWWEN010000001.1 coordinate 18,683,026, forward strand.
GATTAATATAGATATTAATCTACAGTCATCTACGGATTACTAAGGAACGATGTGGAAACTGTAATAATCGTTCAAGTAAATTTTACTACTATACTGTTCTGTAACTTTTTTAATCGCAGTGATTTTTACTAAAAAAATCGCATTCATTGCCTATCTAATCTGTGCCATTCTAACCAAAAGTAGACAAAAAAAAAAAAAAAAAAAAAAATTCCTACACACGATATCGTACTTAATAATTGTAATATTATAAAATGGTCCTAAAATTACGGTTCGCCTCGTAATTAATATCATACGATTTTTTGTTCGTAAATCTTATATTGAAACATATTCTCTCGCAACTTAAAAAGAAATGAATCCATCTCTTTGAGGAAATCAATTTAAAGTTTCACGAACGGTCGACTTAAGCGACGCGACGTGACTCGTTCCACCCTTTTTTTTTCGCTCGACTACATAGGGAGCATATCGCCTGCCGCGCAAAATTGCGAAAGCGGCGCCTATCAGCGCGCGCAAAGTCGTAAACACGCTCCGCGCGCGCACCGCCGCGCATGAAGCACTTGGCGCACGCGCACGCGAACTAACGTAATTTTTCTCACTTTGTAAGTTGGACCATAAATTGCGAGCAGCGGCGCTCACTCCCTTTACCTCCGTCCCGGGCGTGATTTCCGTACTCGCGGCTCACGTGCGCGGTGCTCGCCGCCGCCAGAAGCCCGTAATATGAACGAGTCTCGTGCTACGTTACAATTTGCTGGGAGTCGCTCGTCCCGGTCCTCACCTCCGCTCCGGCCTCCTCCTGCTCTTCCTCCTCGCCGAGGAGATATTACACCGCCCGCGCGCGGTCCTGCCCGCTCCGGCGCGTCCCTGGTTTTGAGACACCTAAATTCCGGGACTTTCCGCGCGCGCGCCCACGCCTGGATAATCGTGAGGTACCTACCGCGGGGAAACTTTTTATTCCTTTTGTTTTTTGCGAGAGAGACTCGAGTAGATTGCCAGCGTCTTGAATTTAGGAGGTGGAAGTGTTGATAAAAAGTTTTGGTACAGTGGCGGCAATTAATTGAAGTTCGTTCAGGATTGGTGCTTTTTTAAGCGTAAATGATTCTACGTCGACGTGACTAAGCCACTTCTCTACTTTTGAGTCACATTTTTCACAGAGCTGGTGTGTGTTATTAAAAATTCGAGGGTTAAAAGATATTTCTTTTATTTAAACTTTAACTCTAAAGGATCCACTTTTGAGTCACATTTTTAGCAGAGCTGTGGTGTGTTATTAAAAATTCAGATGCTAAAAGAAATCTAATATATTTAAACTTCAACTATAAAGGATCTACTTTTGAGTCACATTTTTAGCAGAGCTGATGGTATGTTATTAAAAATTCGGAAGTTAAACGAAAATTATTATAATTAAACTTCAACTCTGAAGGATCTACTTTTGAGTTACATTTTTAGCAGAGTATGTTATTAAAAATTCGGAAGCTAAAAAAAAAGTTATTACATTTAAACTTCAACTCAAAAGATCTACTCTTAATGGAGTTCTATATTCATTCTAGTATGATATGATATTTATTTTATTGCTGTAAAACTGCGTTTATGAAGTAATACATGTAACACTGCATTTACAGCATTAACTGAGTAGAACACGTTCAAATATTCTTACTGCTCTTATATTTTATTTTATACTTATACTCCTATATTTATACTTTATACTTATTAATTTAAATCGATCTACCGTCTACTAAGGGAATTTTCTTTATTAAAATATTTAAAATGAAATGAAAGAAAATAAAAAGAATCTTGATTAAAAAGCTATTGAAATTTTATTCATTCAAATTGTTTTAAATATACCTTGGCTGTTTTGTTGATATTCAACCTCGTAAAATTATAAAATAAAATAACTATCCCGCATCGAAATTGCAGATGTCAGCTTAATTTTATAAAATCGATCGAATCTTGATCTTCTCTCCCGCCTTAACTCGATTTGAGGGACGTCGCGGCGACAGCCGCGTAATATCTTCTGATGCCACATCGTCGGTCGGCCTTTGACTAGGTGCCGCGACCTCCCCCCGACATTCCCGAAGGTTAATTAGCGAATTCGAGCCCTCTAATTCGCTTAATGGATTCCTAGGTCTAGGTGCGCTCTCGCCGCAGCGCAGTGACGTCACCGTCCGCCTCGAAGCGCAAACTACTCCGAAGCACAAGACAATCGTCGTCGTCGTTCGTCGCCCCGGCGGGGGGGGGGGGGGGAAGGGTGGACGGACGGGGACGTTAAGGCGCTTGGATTAAGGGGGACAATGGTACGGAGACCGCGAGAAACACGCTGCGGGCCTCGGGAGATAGACGAGGGGGTAGGGGGGGGGGGGCTGGCGTGGAACGGGACGCTGTATTGACTGGTCCGCAGTCTGGAGGAACCTTTCGAGAGATCGCTCGAGTGCCGCTGCAAGAGAAGACCGGGAGAGAGATGAAAATAATAGGTGGAGCGCCTTCGCCTCAGCCGACCCCCTCAGACGTCGATCTCGACCGACAATGCCGAGTGCACCCGAGAGTAATTAGCGCGATTCCGTACATCTAATAAGATTACGGTCGATGGAATAACCCGCTGGGGCCGATCGCTCAGAGAGGCTACAATCAACGAGCAGTCGCTTTAGATTGGCTGTTTCCGAAATAATGTTTGGTAATTCTGCAAGCCAGCTATAAAGTTTCTCCTTTAAACTTTTTTTAAAGTTCAATGGGTCGATTGTGCAGGTTTGTGCACCCGAACGTAATTTATTTAGTGTGATAAAAATTTATTGCCTTTTTGAGGGTTTATCACTCTTTTGTGATTTAATGATATGTACACTGTGAGGTATTTTTCGTTAAGATTATAGAGTCTGATCAGAAAAAAATGTACTTTAATTTTCATTATATATTTAGAAAAATATATAAGCATGTTTAGATAGTAAAATGATTATAAAAAGCCTATTTTAATCCAATTCCAAGAAATTGTGCTTTAACAAAAGAAACGGAACCAAAGATTAACCAAAATCACTTCCATTGCAGGTAGGTTTATGAATAACAAGAAAAAATTAAAAAATTTCCATTTTTGAGTTTAAACTAAAAGTTTCTAACAAATTCAGTGTCATAGTCCTTTCATGAACGTTTTACCGTAGAGAGCATTTTTAAATCTTCGTTTTGGCTATTATATAAAAATATATATTTAATATATTTTTTATAAATGTAGAATTATGAAATATAAATGAAAATAATTACTCTTTTCTAAATATATAGAGAAAGATAATTCAAGAAGTCCTTTTTCCTCATTACTGGACTGCGGATCCGTCCTTAGAACAATAAGCTGATCTCTTATAGTTACTCTATATTTTGCCGATTATTTACGACTAACCTGAAGTTTCGTTAACGGCACAATATTTCCTATGGCAATTTACACGCGAAATAAACTCTTCGTCAGTGATTGGTCATAATTCCACGGCGCCCGATGCGCCGAAGCAAAATTTCATTGTTAAACTTGCACCCCGCAATTATTAGCACCGATCAGCGTAGCAAAGTTACGACGAGTGTATAAATTAGTTGCCGCGAGGCTCTCCGGAGGCAATACAGCCCCCCTGATACGTTTAAAGTATCCTCGAATCCCAAGTCGTTAAACGGCGCTGCACCCAATTAAGGATCGACCCGATCGAGTCGGACACGCGCGGAGAGGCCGGCGTCTGCCGGCGCGCAAACAACCGCTCGGTCGCTGGAAAAGGCGCTTACCGCCGAGAGTGCACTTATAAAACCCGCCGCTGCAGTATCGAGAGCGAGAGTTGACAGAGACTCATGCCAGGCGGACTAATGGGGCGCGCGAGCTGCCGACGCTCCTGCGGTTTGGCGCGAGCTCGCGCAATCCGTGACTCGCGTGTTAAGGCAGCCAGATATGACGTCATCAAGGGGGTGGTGCCCCGCACCCCTTTGTTTCTTCACGGGGATGGCTCGGAACTTCGCCCGGCCCCAGGAATCCCATCAAGAAGTTGAGGCGGGTCGAAGGTCGACCGCTTCGGTTAATAATGCCGTCGCGGGTGTGCGCGCCTGCATCCTCGAGGGCGCCGGCTCGCGTCAACTGCTGCGGTGATTTTCAAGGGCTATTAGTTGACAGACGCTTCCTATCCTCCTCCTCCTCCTCCTCCTCCCCCCTCGTCGTCTGCAAAAATTCGTGGTTTCGTGAGAAAATGAATTTTGGTGACTGAGGAGGATTGCTTGCAGATATATTATACTGTATGGAGATAGAGTTTATTTTTTAATTAAATTCTTTTTGCAGAGTAGCGACAAAAAAATTATTGCAATTTATATTATATATAATGTATGATAAAAAGTAGCCAGTGATCGATGAATTTAATTTATGTAATTTTTGACGTTTTGGTTCTGATGAAAGTATTTTTGTAAAGGTTTTGTTAGTAAATAGCAGTATAATTAAAAAAATTGTGTTAAAATATCATTTAAATATTAATTTTTCTGGTCCAATGAAAAATCATTAATTACAAACAATTTTTAAGTCTTTAAAATCAATCAGTGATTAGAAAATTCACTGTCATATTAAATTTAATATGAAAAATTAAATATATTGCGAAATAATGATATTACATTAATTTCAAGAATACAACGACTAAAATAGTTCGTCCTCCATTGAATAAATTATTACAAAAAAAAAGTTGGTATTTCACGCAACTGAATTGCATTTAATAAAAATATTTCCAAGAAAAATCTTAATTGTCGTCGCTTAAAAAATTATAGCGGCAAGATTGTAAAAAAAGTGAAGCCGTTTGAAAGTGGCAATATCGGATGTTAGAGAGCGCAAGCCGAACGCGCAATGCTTTAAAGTAAACCGAGCACTTAGGGTGCATTGTAAAAACAACTCGAAGTTTACGAGTTGAAACACTTCAAAGCAGCCCCTCGCGCTCGCCCAAGATCCGACGTTCGCAAAAGGCGGCAGACTAAACAGGAAAATTCAGCGGAGATGGGCGACTTTTCCGCGCGGGTTTCCACCGTCGTCGCGAAGTTCACTCGTTAATAGCACCGAAGAAATTCCCGGAGCGTCATCTCCCTTCGATGCCTCGCATTACGAACGCCGCCAGCATGACTGATCGATCGCCGCGTTAAAGTAACTGGTGCATCGCTCGGACAAGCCCCCACCTCCCTTCTAATGAGCCTCGGCTCTTTTAATTCGATCGGCAAATTCAGCTGCAGTTTCGCGTACCGAAGGCCGGTCACTCGCCCGAGGGTGTCAAGAAAAAATTAATCCGGAAGGAAGTTTCGAAGCTCTCCTTTTCATCCATCAAAAGTCCGTAACTAAATCATAAAAGAGGAGGTGGAGAACAAGAAAGATATATATATATATATATATAAATAGATAGATAGAGCGCGCGAGAGAGAGAGAGAGAGAGAGAGAGAGAGAGAGAGAGAGAGAGAGAGCAAAAAAAGCATTTATTACGGTGAAAACGACACGATGGCTAAATTACCCCGACGAGTTCCACAATAACGTAATATCTCATTCTCCGCGGCGCTCGCTTCCTTAGCGCGCCGGCGGCGCAAGTGAAAAGAGTCGAGTTCAGTCAGACGGAGCGTGCGGCTCTTTCCTATATTTTTCGCGCGCTCCCCCCGCTCTACTTGCCGTACCCTTTTTCCCGAGCGCCGAGCTCATTAGCGATCTTCCGGGAGGGTTATTAATTGTAGACGAGACGAGCAGCAGCCGAGAAAGACATCGTCTACCCCCACCCACACCGGTATCTATATATATACACAGGTATACCAGCCACGTCGATTCGTAGCTCGAGAACTTCTCGCACCTTCTCATCTCATTTTCTCTCTCTCTCTCTCTCCGTCTTATTTTTTCCTCTCCGTGGCGCGTATCGCGGGAGATGGGGGGAGCGGCCTGACAGCGGTAGAGGAACGGCGCGAGCTACTTAAAAGTTTTTAAGTGTTCCCTAACTCACCTTACGAGGCGATTATTCGCATTTACTCGTCGGCGCTTTCATATATACAGCGCCCGCGCGAGATTTTCGCAAGCGGACCCACTGTTTCCGTGTCTATATACATATAGATGTTATGCGTGTATATCGTCGCCTCTAACCAAGAAAAGCATATTTAAAAAAAAAACTATTTTAATTTGTCAATTTTGAAGCATTAGATAAAAGTAAATTCTTTCAGAACCTGATCAAATTACGAGATCATACAATGCTCTGTATTTATCAGGTTTTGGAAGAATTGAATTTACTTTAGTGTTCAAAAAATGGCAAATTAAAGTAGGCTTTTTTGAACTGTGCTTTTCTTCGTTAGAGGCGACGATCTAGAGTGTAAACGTGTATGTATAGTGTATACGTGTATATACAGTGTATACGTGTAGAGAGAGATAGACAGTGATATATATAGAAAGAGAGAGGGAGTAGACTGAAGGGTGTTGATGGTATACACGCGGCGAAAACGAAATTTTCCCAAGGCAAGCGAAAAAAGTTTTTCCGGGGCGCAGGTTAAGATTTAAATAAAACTCGGCGGGGCGCGCGACTCTCTCGCTTAAGCAAAGTAGTTCTCTTAATTGCCGAGCCATCTGCATTTAAATTACAAAGTTAGCGCGGCCCGCCGGGCGAGCGAGCGAGCGCGCGAACTCGATTAGAAAGGCGAGCGCACGCAAGCTCTCTCCGAGGAGTCGTTCCTCTTTCAAAGATGTATCACCGTGAGCGGGCGAGCTTTGATCGCCCCGCGCGCCCGGCGGGCCGCTCGAGCGAAGCGCCAACTGAGTTTCAAATTTCTCCGGAGATTCGCATAAGCCGTCGACGACTCGCACTCGTTATGGCCCTTCGTCAACTCTTTCTCGCCTCTTTCTTTCCGTTCCCTCCTTCCCTCCCGACGACGGCGCAAGCTGCGAGATAAATATAATGACATGAGGGTGTCAAAGGTAATTTCACGGCTTGGCAGAGTAGTTAAAACGCTACTGGCCGAGGGAGACGGCCTTTCAAATGCTTGACGTTCAGCGATTGCAGTGTCTAGCGAGTTCTCTCCTCTTCTTTTTTTATACGAAATTTGTATTTATACGAAGCTTTAAATTATGAGAAATATTGCTTTTTGAGAGTACTTTGAGTTATATTTGATTTCATCTTCTATAATCGATTATTTAAAGTTTTAAGTTACTTAGAATAATTAATATATTTTAAAATTTATAACGCAATAGCTTACATTTTCATAGGTCTGCATGATACTTTTATGTTTAAACTTTTATATATATTTCTTCATACACTTATATTACATTCTTATCAGTTTGTATCAATTTTCTAGAAAATGTCTTTCAATTTTAATATTAAGTTCCGTTAAAAACTTTATTTTACTTGTTATTCAACGTAAATGTTTGTATGTTTTAATATCGGAATGATATTTTTAGTTACTGTGAAGCGAATTTTCTATATGGACTTTTCTTTATAATTGAAATATACAATTATTAACGAAGTAAAAAATTTGTTCTAATATTCAAAATAAATGAAAGCTCTATTGCTTTTTAAAGCACAACAATAGAAAGAAAAAAATCCCATGTTATTAATGGATATCCTTAATAACATGGGATCCCATGCTATTAATGGATATTCCATTTGTTAATATAAAAAATGAGGTATTAATTTTGACAGACAGAATTTTGATTAAACGAGAAAAACTTTTTTTAAATGTAAAATTTTTTTTTTAATCGCGAGTCTACCGTCCCGCATTGAAATAAACTATAACGATTATCTTTTACGATTACTCGAAGTCAAAGGCTCAGTTAAGAGACAAGCAAAATTAACCCTCTCTCTAAATTAAAAATTGAGAAAACGATTTTCCGCGCTCGCCATGCAAAATAATAGCGCAAGCAACAAAAGCTCCGCAGACTCAAAAGAAACCCTGCACGGCAAAGCTTTAAAAGACTACTTATCGCTTGAAAATGCACAAAAAGCGAGAACCAGCCTATCCCTTCAGCTTTTCTCGGCTGGGCGAAAGAAAAGCGCAGGCTCTCCCTATCTCAGCGGCGCTGGGCAGGAAATGGCCCGAGAAACCGGCGCGTCTGGGCGTCCAGCAACACGTGGCTCAGAGGCGCGTCTATTCTATTCAGTCGGCCTGGCGGCGGCGCACTATACCCGCGCCTCGGGTATTTATCAGAAATCGAGCAAACGAGCTTTGGCCCGAGCTTTTTGAAAGCGCGACGCCGTCGCCGCCAGCTACGCGCCCCATTGTGCCGCGGTGCGTGCAGCAGGAGCTGCCCCCCCTTGAATCGATAAAATCGCGTGTGCAAAACGCGTTATCCACCTGCCACCGACAGAAGCTCCGGCGTCGGCTTTTCTATCCTTCTTCGAAAGAAAAAGGAAAAAAAATGAGTAGGAGGGCCCGGGCTGGGATCGATCAATCGGGACTAAATTAAAAAGTCCCTTCGCGCGCGCGTATTCCTCGCCCTTCCTTCACCCGCGGGGGAAATATTCAAATCATACTCTGACGTCTATACTTTTCTCTCTCTCTCTCTCTTTTTTTTTCTTACTCTCTTCCGGCGTGTCCTCTGGATATACGTTGTAAGAACCACCTGTCTCGGATATGAATCCTTTTTCTCTGCAGATCTATATATTTCTGGATCCTGCCCCCTTCTTTACTTTTTCTCTCCTTTTCAGTTTAATAAAGCAGCGGACGTTTTAGTAATAACCCGAGTACAATTTAATTTGTCAAGGTTAGTTAATTGCAAAGTTTCGTAAACTATAGGTATAAATTGATTGGGATTGGGCGTACACCTGGACGAGGGGAGGAGGTTGTTTTCATGTTTACGTGGTGACGCGACGCTGAAGATTTCATGAAGTCGTTGGGGGTGATGCATGCGATCGCGATCCGATATTCTGCATTATTGAACGATGTAGTTTTTTGTGTAACTTTATGTATCGGCCAATGTCGCATGAAGGTTGCACAAAATTCGCTCAATAATTGATGGAGCTCGCGGTTAAATATTTATGTACAGAATCTACGACTCCGTTTTAGATTAATAATTCCCCGAGCTCGTGTCTAAAATTAACGAGGGAAATTTAATAAAGGGTATATTAGATATTTAACTACCGTTGCAGCGTAATTTATGCCCCATGCGAGTTTGTAGTTTCTGTAATTAACATTTTTGCGGTGGTAAACGGTATTTTGCTATCTCAGAAAAAAAGAAGCGATATAAACGTTTGATGAACAATGCAGTTACATTACTTGCTTTTGCCACGAGCCCATCCTTCACAAGTATACTGGAATGGCATACCTAAAAAGTAAAGAATTGACGTTTAATCAAAACCAAAATCATATAACTACAGCCTCTACAATTTAGTACAACGAAAGTATTTATATTTATATTCATTTACATTTGAACAATGAAGCTAAATAGTTACCATCATTACATTAGCAAACAAGGCCTACACAATGAAATAACAGAATAAAATACAATAATCTTCGGTTTAGCTATATCTCGAATCTCGATGTCGAATTTAAAAACCGTTCTTTAAAATATCCGATTATAAGCCACTCGATTTCCTTTAAACTCATCGTTAAAAAAAAAAACTAAACTGCTTATTAAAAAAAAAAAAAAAAAAAAAAATGAAAACAGTCCTTCTAAACGTTAAAGCACACGAGTCGTAACGTCGAATCAGAAGGCTGGAAGGACGCGAACTCGGGGCTCAGTTCGGTCGGGAGGGACAAGAGAGGAGGTGAGTGGCTCGCCGGTGCTCCTCCATTCCACTCCGTCGGAATATCCATTAGTTACAGCAGCCCCGTTGACGAAGCATGTTATTTCCCTTGTGTGCGACGTCTGGCCTTTCTCCCGCTCTTTCTCGGCTCGACGGCGGCGACGTTTGTTACCCGACCGCGAAACAGTGACAATAAACGTATCGAGCTACGCGCGAGCGCGCCTGCCTCCTCCCCCCGTCCGCCCCTACGACCGCCGCTGGGATTCCCCGCGCCGTCGAGGATGATCGTCGGCTCGCTGTCGTCGTGCTTTCGTTAGTGATTTATTAAACTCGCGTTCGCGCGCAAATTCCGCCAGTCTGCCCGAGAGTGGGCGTCACCAGACGTCCGGTTAAAGATAGCCTTGGAAAGTATTTTTATTCTCCTCTTGCACGCTTTCCAATATTAAGAACGCGACTTCTTAGGTGGTTACAGGTATGCGCTTTAAGGGTAGAGTACCATGAAAAAAAAATCTTTATTTTACAATCAATATTGACAGAAATTGAAATATGTTTTTGTAATAGAAAGATAAAGAAAATACATTTTTTTCATATTTTTTAAATAAAATTTGACAGGGTTTTGCTTTAAAAAGTAGTAAAAA
>JAWWEN010000001.1:18711856-18742896 GCA_035582955.1 Sycophila texana
ACAAGAATTTTTATGGTACTGATTACTATCACTTCTAGTGTGCGCCATATGTTACTAGAAAATCTAGTAACTTTCTAATAACTGTTACTATATTTTTTTCTCAGTGTACTAAAGAAAAAACAAGATTATATAATTCGGTGTTCTTAAAAATAATCTAAATTCAGAAAGTTTTTCAGAAAGATTTTTTTTTTTTGTAAAACTTAATTAAATTAAGAGCTTTTCAACGGCCTAATAATAAGGGTCCACTTCAGCAGTCAGAATAATAAGTACATATGTTAATTAAAAATTACGAAAACATGACCGCTACAGTGGATACTTATTATTAGGAGCCGCCGTTTTTCGGAAATTTAAAACATGCCAACTTTAACGTTTAGGCGATGAAATGAAGTAACACTTTTAAATCATGTAGTAAATTTTAATTTAAATAATTTTAAATGTCACTAGAATTGTTTTATTTTTTCCGTTTCTTCTCGCTTTCTTATAAAAAAAAACCGGTTAATTTTAATCCAACAGTATTTACCCAACATCAAATTTTTATAGTATGCAAAAAAAAAAAGAAATAAATAAATAAATATCAGCATAAAAAATAAGCGTTACTTTTCTAACGTCTAAATATTACTTCTTACTTAAAGCAGGCATAAGCAAAGAACATGAAAGTTCGTGTTAATTAACGAATGGAAATAAACGCTTTCGACGAGCGAGTGATTACTCACAGCTTGTCTCGCCTAAATTAGCATTTAATTCGCAAATGAAGTGACAAAGGAATTAAGTAACTCTCCCTCCCTGCGAATGGCGGGTATATACCGCAGACGAGCGAATCAAGTGGCGAAGGAGAGCGCGACTAGATGGTTTTCTGATGCCTTCGGAATTAAACGCAGCCGCGCCTTCTATTGAATAAACGCACCAGTCCATGTACACCCACGTATACATATGAATGTACACATGCACATCTTATACACGTGCCCGTGCGATATCCACGACCAGCGAGAAGCAGAGGTGTAAGCTCACCCGGTACAAGTCTAACTTAACGGCCTCCTCAATTACAGTATGAACTAGAGTGTGCATGAATTTACATAAAATTCAATGCATATTTGTCTAACTCTGTTTATACGTGTTCGGCCGGGCGGGCGGGGGTTGCGCGCGAGTGGCCCGTGGCACTGTTTTCCGCTGTGTCTAGGCGTGTTTCTCCTTTCCCGCATTTTCCTCTTCATAACTGTGTGCGCGCACCCGTACACTCGTGTGCGACGATATACAAGGAGAGGGAACATCACGAAATGAGATGCAAAATACGCGCGTTCACGGGCGCTCGGAGAAAGAGCGGGGGGGGGGGCACAGCCCCCGAGACGCGAGTATGCGAAGATTGCGAGAAAGAGAGAGATAGAGGAGGCGCGAGAAGATGGGAAGGAAGGCAGAGGTTTCCGGGAGACATGGCTCGACGGTCCGCGGGGTAGGTATGGAGCAGCGAGAGGAGGAGGTTCGAGTTTCTAGCCAACTCTCGAGTACAGACGGCTTTCACGGTATAATCAAGATGTTTGTTGATGTCGACTGGCAACGACGAGGGGGTGGCACGGCCGGGGCGGGGAGACGAGTCGAAATAAACATAAGAGCCGAAGCGACGGGGATGAGCGGGTGCTGGCAGGGGGAGGGGAGGGGAGAGGGCGAATAAACCGTGAGGGGGTGGCGCGAGAGGCTTCTCCGGGAGATAAATAAATTGCCGGATAAACATAGACGCGCGGGTGGGCGAAAGTAAAATTTAAGGCGCGCAGGGACGGCCGGGGAGGTTTCGCAAAAATTCCCGTGGCGTTTAAGTGGCGCGCGCGGGCGGGGAGGGGGAGTGTCGCGCGGTGCGGTCGGACGAGTTATGCGGCCGTCGCGAGGGGAAGGAAAACATTGGGCGGGCCCGCCCGAGAGGGACGACTGTCTGTTACCACTGCGAGGCGCGCGCGCGCGCGCAGAACGAATTAGTCGGCCCAGAGAGATTTGCATAAGTGGCCGGAACAATTGCGGACCATTATTGCCAAGACGTCTGTTATTTCTTGTCGCGAGCGCGGCTGCGGCCCCCGCGACGACGGCGACACTTTATTAGGCGACGATGGCGCGCGAATTTGCTTTGCCGCGCGCGCGTCAGGTTGAGCATCGGGGAATACGTTACCTTTTTGTTCTTTTTTTTTTGTGGTTGTTGTTGGTGTTGTACCCTTCGTAATACATTGTTTTCCATTAGCCTTAATGCGGAAGCGCGTAATCTGTATAGATGCGATTTTTTTGTGTCAGCGAATTATTTATTGAATATAAGGATAGATACTCATTTCTTTTTATTTATTTTGGCTGTATAAAGGCGGTAAAAGTGCAGAAGAATTTTTTTAACAATTTTTGTTTTAATATAGAGCTGCAGAACTTTTTTTAGTGGAGCTGCAATAGTAAAACCTATTGTATTGTGTTTTTAGATTCACTAAAAGACAAGAAAATTTAAAAACTTAGTATAGTTAACCAGTATTGAATTGTGAGATTAAATTAATAATTATAACAAGAATCTATTAATGAGATAATTGAACAAGTGTACACCTTATACAAAATTTACCGCCACATGAAACATCCTGCCATCGTTTTTTTAAGAGGACTACAATCATGTTAGGGATTTTTTTGACAGAACATCTAGTAACACAAAAATGAATTACAAGTAGTAAAAATATATTACACAGATAATATTATACTCTATTGCATCACGTGTATACAATAGAATTTTCCAATAAAGAATCGCACAAACCCTGCTAGAAATCATCTAGTTTTATCCCACGATGAAACGATTTTCTTTAAACATTTTGGGTCCACTTAATAAATAGTTTGGAAAATGGTCATCAAATAGACCTAATAAACTGTTTTAAAAAAATCGTTTCAATCATTGTATAAAACTAGATAGTTTCTACCAGGTAATAAACTTGAAATAAATAATAAAAAATGCAACGTTTATAAAAAAAAAAGAAAAAAATAAATAAATAAGCCTCTGAATGGAGCCGGAGGAATTCAAAGTAAAGGCGAAATATCTTATTCTGTTTCAGGTGAGCATCTTCGGCTTTCAATGCGGAGGGTAAAAGAGGTTGTCGCTACGGGTGGTAAGTAAGACACTCGCGTCAAGTCTTCTCAAGGCTAAAATCACGGCGAGATGCGCGAGCGCGCCGCGCTTTTTTCGGGCCCTCTCTCCTTCTTCTCCGCCTCGAGGTTTCCGCCAGAATGCAAATAAGCTTTTTACGACACTCGGCGGCGGCGGCGAACGCGAGGGGCTTGCCGATGTCGAGTGCTCTCCGAAGCGGCGGGGAAGAAGATAAACAGGGACGGTCCGCGCCGTCGAAAAGAAGAAAAGTGATTAGGACAGACTGGATTTTGTTTGCGCCGGATTAAATTTCGTCCCGGGCGTCCATTATTGTAACGAGTTGCGATGCTCATTGCAGATGTGCGCTCGTATCTTATCTTTTTTTTTTTTTATACTAGACTAGTCTTCCGCGATTTTTTTTATAATTTCGATTCGATAATCCGTGTGGAAAGTAATAACATTTTTCCATGTGTTAGACGAAACAAGGGTTTCAAAACTCAAACTTTGCACACGTTTTCGTGCTTATATTGTAATGTTTGTACGCTTTCTTTCTTCTTTTATTTTAATAGAAGACCATTCGATGTAAATTAATGTAAAGGTCATTTAAAATATAAAGGGATTATTCCCGCTAATAAATAAATAAAATATAAGGATGTAAATTATGAAATGATTTGATTGGCTATTTAATTAGAGAGAAAATCTAATTAATGTAGGTAAATATTGTCATTGGTACTTCCTAAGATTGGAAAGCACGTGAGAAAATACGGAGCTTTACGAGTTGGAGACAATTTTTGTTTGGAAGCGAGTCGAGAAAAGACGCTTGATTTATGTCGCGAGTCTGCTGATTAACAGTGGCTTGGTTTGGGACCAGATTCAAGGTCGTCGAAGGATATTAACGGAGGACGTTTTATGGGTCTATTCCCGGAAGAAAAGCTTCCGAATGTCGTATTTTAATGTTCGCTCGATATATCACTCTAAACGCCACGGGCTTAGTTTTTGCGACATCTTTAGGGGGTAATTTCGTAATCTTTTTTCTTTAACGTTCTTTTCCTTGATCTCGTATTTTAAAGATAATTTTACTTTTTTTTATGAATTGGCTTTTGTAAATTTTTAACGAAAATTTTAAAGTAAAAAATATAACCTACTAATAATTGTTTATTAGATATTTTATTTAAACTATTGACTTCGAAGGCGAAAGACATCTGAAAAATCTCTCCATCAAAAATTAAAAGATCTTGCAACAGAATAGTAATACGTCGCATATTTTCCAATCATTTTTTATAATAAAACAGTAAAATATTCCTACTACAGTCATCTGTCGAGATTTCAGGGAATTTTTCGTATCCCGTTATACGCGTGAACAAACAAAAGAATAATAAATCGATTCGTAAAAAAATTGAAAAAAAAAGAAAGAAAAAACGGACGTTCCATACAGTGACGTAAAGCCCCTTTCATTAGAGCTTACACAAACTATACACGCTGCCCCCCCGGCAGCTCTCCGTCCTGTAAAAAGTTCGCCTCGCGAAAAATTTGTCCTTAATAAAGAAGCCATCCAACTTTCATTAATTTCTTATTGTCAGCCTGTCGTCGCTGGCTATAAAAATACAGCCCACGCACACCCACGACTCGGAAAAAGGTAGGAGGCGGTGGGATGCGAAGTAGGAAGAAAGCGAAGTAAAAGGCGACGAAAAAGGGCGAAGGCAGCCAGGTGGACGGGGCGAGCCCGGGCTGGGAGGGGCGGCGAGCTTTAGGGGGATTTATTTTAAAGACAATTCCGCGCGCGGATCGTTTATCTTCGTGCCATAAACGCGCGGCACCGTCGCTTTACCTCCTCTCCCGGACGTTTGACGCCCCGGAAGAAGAAAACGAAGGCTCGACGAGCTAAGGGAGGAGAAGGGGGGGGGCAAGGGTGAGCAACCCCCGGAGGGGGGGTGGAAGGATATCAGGTGCAGGGTCGTTGCAGCTGCGCTCGTAGTTAACCCTTAACAGTCCCATAAAAAGCCGACGTCGTTGCAGCGGCAGCTCCAAAGCCGGATATCGCGCGTCGGCCCTTTCTCGCTCCCGAGCCCGAGCCGCTCGGCCATTACTCGCGCCGTCAAAAATGAGACGGCGAAATTATAAAAGGGGACCCGAGGGGGCGGCGCACAGGCCGCGCGCGAAAATTCGATCGACGCCGGGGTTATGCGACGAGGGACGCGCCGCTTCTTCTTCTCTCGCGTCTTTTTTTTTTTTTCTTTCTTTCTTTCTGCACACGGGACGAGCTGTAAAAAAAATGAAACGGGCCGAGCGCAAAATTTTAGTAAGAAGCGATGACGGGCAACTTTCTCTTTGTGAGGGTACTTTTTTTTCTTTTTTTTTTTTTTTTAATGAGAGAAATTTTACGATTTGATGAGGACTGTCGAGTTGTATCTTTTTGAGGAGAGAATTTCGTGGATCGTCGGAGGAAGCGCGTTTTTTACGATCAACAATATCGTGCGGTGCGGTTGCTCGGGGAGCTATTTTTTTTTTTTTTTATTTTATTTTACGAGGTGGTAAAAATTTTTTTCTGGAGTACGACAACAATATTACTTAATAATATAATTTAAGCTTCCGAGCTCTTCTTATAGTGAAGAAAAAAAGTTTTCTTTTGTTCACGAAAATTATTATGATTTGTTCAAAATTTATTATCGACTTCATGGAAATAAAGCCTCTATATAAAGAAGAGTGAAAATTCACTCCTTCATATTGGGCTGGAATATTACACTTATATACGTGAAAAATTGCACTAATTGCGTAGAAAAGTGAAAAATACAATTATTATATACGTGTTTTTACTCACTTAAAAGCTCCAAAATACACCAAGGTTCAATATTAACAAAATCGTTTTAGGATTTGTTAACACCTCGTTGACATAATAATTCAACGTGTTTTCTCGCCTGCTACTTTAAAGTCGCGGCATTGCGTTCAAACGTCGCCGCCGCGACTTTTATAAAGGCGGCACCGCGCGAAAATCCAACGGAAGAGTAGACGAGGGCAATATGGGAGAACGCATCGCTCGCGCAACGTCGGAGCGACATGGAAATGCAGCCTAGGCATTCCGCTCGGACGATATACCGAGATTCCGCAGTTGGCCGTTGGTGGGATGGATACTTCTTTCTCTCTCTCTCTCTCTCTTTTTCCCTTACTTTTCAAAGGGAGAGAAATTTCCTGCGCAGGCTCATTATGCAACGAAGGAATGCGCCGATACCTTCTTCTTTTTTTCCTCATTCGCGGCTCTCGCTCTTTGCACGGAAGCCACCTTTCAGCCGCTCTTCGCCGAGCTATTTTATTTCGCTCAATTGGCTTCTTGAGCTGATCCCGGCTCCGAGAGACTTTTTATCCTTTCCAATTTGAATGTTGAAAGAAGAAAAAAAAATGGCGCTCTCATTGTATTTTAGAATCAATGCTGCGCACGCGCTCTAATTTTTGCTTTATTTTTATACAAAAAAAAGCTTGTTTCAGTAGTATACTCATTAACCAATATATTTTTTTTTTAATTTATCAACACTAAATGGACTGAAAGTCCTTTACAACAAAAGAAGAGACAGAGAAAATATAAAATATGCACAAAACATTGGAGAATACAATTACAAAATAAAATACGTAATTAAAAAACTAAAACTCAACAGTATCAGATAGTAATGCATTTCTAACGTTCCAATTTGATTCATATAATAAGTAAAAGAGATCGAAATATCTTCATTTGACATAATAAAATCCGACATTCAAAAATCTTTCATATAAATCATTTATGAATTTTTTTCAAAAAATTATTTAAATTATTTAAATTTTATTCAAAGAAAAATATGCACATATATCTATTATTAAGAATACAGTGCAACTCAAAAGGCACTAAAGAAATAAATATATAGCAAGCATAATAAAAAGAAAAGGAGAAAAAAAAAGTCCTAAAAAGAAACCCTTCGACTAAGTCTCGTATCGTAAGGCGAAAAGTTACGGGCAGTAGTACGTATGAACAACCCGTGAAACGCGAGTAAAATTCCGACGTAAAGCGTTATTAACCATTCCCCCGGTCCGAGGCCCGTAATTTCGTGGATTCCGATGGCTCGTCGAATGCCGCGACGTCTCTCTACGCCCGCCCACCCGCGAAGATAATGGACCTTCTGACTCGACTATTTTCCCGGGCGCCGCACCCCACCGGCACTTTTTCGAACGACGAGCGCGTGGGTGGAGAGGAATTCGATATCAAATTCTTCGGGAGGGCGCCCGCGAGAAATTGAAACTGCGTCACACGCGCGAAGATCTGGGAATGCAAAAGAAACGCGGTGAGCTGCCAGGATGACTGGCTGAGTGACTTTCGCCCTGGAAGCGAGAATTAATTAAGGGGACCGCGCCGGCATTCGGCTGACTCCTCGTTCAATTCAATTTCTTTTTTTTTCCAGCTCTCGAAAATGGCTATCGCACTTTTTGCTTGTTCGTATAGAAGGTTTTGTCTCGCTGAAATTTGGATAAAGTATTTTTTACAGTATTTGCGTGTTTGACTTGCGTTTGTTTACGATCTCATGTCTCGTACCTACGTATGAATAGCATACCAGGTAAATCTGAAAATTTTACATTCACTTAAAAAGGTACATAGTGATATACGTCAAATGTTGTTTATATATTGAATAAGTGAACGAGTTTTGATATAAAACGTGTAAAACTATTTTCATTTACAAAGCGAATTTCATGTTTCTTATTTAGAAAGATATGTAAGAGTGTGTCTGTAGGTACCTGTCTGTAACTACTTTGATTTGCCGTACGAGCGTTTTAATCTATTTAGTTACATTTTTAATCTTTGTAAATAGTTTAAACAATCAAACAGCTTAATATTTTCATAAAATTTCAGTGGTATGCATCTTTTACAATTATTTAATTGTAATATTTAATTTGTATAATCAAACTATGGTACGTCTAATAAAATACTTGCATTATTTATTTCCTAATTTTTTTCATAAAAGATTTTTTGTTATAACATTCTTACAACTTTCCCTTCGAAATACCATTCACTAATAGCTCAAAAATCGCTAATATTATCGAAGCATTTAATTTATAAAATACACTGGGGTCTTTCACTAATGAATTTTGAGGATTTCACATGACTATGCGAGTTAATTTTATATGCTTTCTCTGATCTATTAAACTGTATTGCCAAGTAATTAAATAATTGGCCAAATTATTAAAATAAATAAATCTTTCTCTTGAAATGAAAAAAAAACAGCTATCCAAGCTTAAAAAAAAATTGAAATACGTTCGAATAGGAAATAAATTATTCTTATAATCCATAGGAAGCAAAACGCCTATCCAATCTCAATTTCCTCTCGGGATCTCGCCGAAAATCGGCCGTTCATTTTTTTCACCCCCTCATTAGTCGGGCAACGATGCAGTAAGCATTAAGAGGGCCGCGACACGCGAGGCCGTACGCGATCGATTCTCTCTCTTTTCTTCTCTCTCTCTCTCTCTCTCTCTCTCTCTCTCTTCCTCTCCCTCCACGCGTTTCCTCGAGCTGTCTGCTCGAGATTATGGGATTACGCGATCGCGTGCGCAGCGGAGCCTACTTAAAACTGCGGCGATTACGTTTTAACAATTCAGCGGGGCGCGTGCTCGCGGAAATATGACACTGAAAACCGGCGCGGATTTATCGCGTCCTCCCGCAGCTAAGCTCCTGTGAATTTCTTCGGGAAATATTCGAGCGCGGAAAATGCAAGGAGGGATGTACAACGCTCGCGCCTGGCGCCATGTCGTTTTTCACACGACGCTGGCTATAGAGAAGAGGCGAGAGGAAAAAAAAGGAGAGAATCAGCAAACACTCGGGCTGGAAGGGACGGGGAAGGAGGAGGGAGATATACGCCATCCCTCGCGAAGTATTTCGCTCCGAGAATTTTCGGTATGCCCGACGAGCATTTATCGGATTATGCCGCGTGTGGTGCTTCTTGTTTTCGATCGGGAGCGAGCGATTTTGCAGCTGATAAAATAGTTTCGCCAGCTCCGGAGCCATCCGACGTGCCACGCGGAGCAGTTCGCGAGATTTTTCCGAAACTTCAAAGATCCTCGAAAAACGAGCTTGCGGATCGAAGGTACACCGAGAGAAAATATTTGGTAAATTTTATACTGTAATATATATAGTAAATTTTATTAATAAATTTGGTAATTGTTAAAGTGGTAAAAGACTGACATCATTGTGAATAAAATTACTTCACTTTATATAAGTAGTGAACTTTACACTACAGTTTGATAAATTTTATTATAAGGTCGTATAGTAATTTTTTTTTTTTTTTTTTTTTTCATAACGTCAGTCTGTGACGACTTTCTCGGACAGTACATAGTAATTTTTGCTACTCGAACGTTTGTCTCATAGTAATACATTGAGAGAAATGTTTAGTAAAAATTACTGTATTGTATGGAAAAGGGGTTACATACTGCCATTATGAAAAAAATTACCATTGTAATTTGACTGTATTGTAATTTTTGCTGTATTTATGGAAAATTTTACTATAAAGTATAGTAACTTTTTCATGATGGCAGTCTGTAACGACTTTCCCATACAGTATAGTAAATTAGTAATTTTTACTAAACATTTCTCTCAGTGTCAATAATATTTTATTAGTTGTACATTACATTACTACTCTATTTCTCTCAGCATGGCCGCCACGAGCGGCTGGGGAAAAATCGAAACGAAAGTTTGGCCAGTGCTGAAAAAAAAAGGAAATCTCCGGGCGACAATTTTGTCGGAGACAAAGCGAGTATAGGGGAAATAGAGAGAGCGAGAGAGAGGCCTGCTCCGCGAGAAAAGAAACAAAGTCCCGGCCAAAGACAAGAGGAGCCGCGGAAACCGCGAACCGCAAAGTTTCCCTATTCACCTCCGGCCCACCTCCTTTGACGCCCAACTCACCCCTCCTTCCACTCCCCACTTTCTCGCTTTGATCTCGGCGGGGCTGCGTCGCTCGATTGAATTAAATAATTGAACGTAAATGTCGCGAGGGCTCTGGCTTATTGAGTTAGTCTGCGGCTCATGTGTGCCCTCGGTGCAACGTTACTCTCCTCCCCCTCTCCTCCCCGGGCCACCCTTATACTCCCCTTTCGCCGCTGCTGAGGCTTTTACGAGGCTACATCAGCAGCGCGATTCACGGAAAAGCTCACCGGCTCGGAACGCGTCCGTTGCTGTTTTCTTTTGTGTCGCGTTTTACGCCGGCGCGCGAGATAGGACACCGGCCGCTCGATGGGATTTCCCGGTTAAGGTCTCTCGATGGATCCGTGTCGTTCTCCGTGAACGCGATTACTGTTTTTTTTTTTCTTTTTTTTTTTGTGGCTTTGATTGGCTTCGATTCGCTATTTTGTTGTTTTTTTTTTCGTTCCTTCTTTTTAGGACAAATTTTGTCCGGTAGAAAGGTACGATCGTTATAGAGGCGCATAGAAAAATCTGCTTGAAAGTGACATTCTAATCAAGCGAGTCGTTAATGTACGCGTCGATCGTAAAGCGAAATAATCGTGTATTCAATAAGAAATAACCCCGCCGATGTATATTACCCTGCGCCGCGCGCACTAAATTACTTAGCATCTCGAGGCAATAAAATTCACATCCACAATCACGTTAATCACCGGGCCGAGCAATGAAATTTAAGCGCCAATAAATATCCCTTTTTTGTCTGCCTCAACAACGGCACGACCAACAAAGCCCGTCGAAAAAGAAAAAGAAAAAAAAAATGAAGGAGCCGTCAACCACGGGGACGACGGCTCCGTCGCAATTAAAACGGAAAAAAGCTCGCGAACGACTCGCCCGCTCGAAAACGACTCTCCGTTCGCGTCGTCGACACAAAGTGAATAAAAAAAACAAAAAAAAAAAGAATAGCAATAAGAGAAAAAGAAGAGCGAGAGAAATAAATGAAAAGTATAGAAGGATAGTAGGGAAAGGAAAGGAAGCGTCGGGTGTGCGGAGGAGACACGTCGTCGCCGAGGAGAGAAGAGCGGCGCGCGTGGTCAGGGCAACGAGACCGTGAGGCACGCAAGACTCGCCCGTAAAGAGCGGCTTTATGGAGCCCGGTCGCGGAGCCCGGCAATTCACCGAGGCGAGGCGTGCTCGTTCCATTGTGCCCACCTAGCCGCAATCCCCGTAATACGCAGCTCGGGCTCTCCCTCAGACTCACTCCTTCTTTCTGCTTCTACCTTATACTCCGCCGATGGCTCCTTCCCTCTCGCTCTTTACCGTCGCCGTGCTTTTCGCAGTCCATTGTGCGTGCCTTATACGCGAATTAACGACGGTGATGCTCACTTTGCTATGATGCCGGCCGGTATATCTTACTTGTAAATGAAAATCATTGTTGCGGATTTTCCCTCATTTCTTTCTTTTCTTTTTCGTTTTCATTCTTTACGGTGTACTGTATTAAATTTGCGATTAGCTCTTTTATTAATGGTGTGTACGGCTTGTCTATAGAAGTAAATGATTCTAATTGAATATTTGTAAGAAAATTTGAAAAACTTCTTTGCAATTGTTAAAACTGAAAAATGTTGCAAACTTTTTTAAATAAAAAAATATATAAATTTAATTTATTTTCATTTTTTATTCATTATTCTCCAGACCTGCACGCAGGAGTTTGTTCTTTCTCTGCAGGATTACTACTAATGTAATGTAATATATGTAAAGTAAAACTTTAAATAAATAAATAAATAAATAAATAAAATTTTATTATCGATAATGAGGCTAGTGATTGTGTAACGAGGCTGGAGTACTACACTTTTAAATGTAACGATGTGTAGTACCGAACGTTATCGACTTAAAAAAAAAAAATTATTTTATTGGGAATAAACTTCATATAGTCGAACTGGAATACATAGTTTCTGCAATTAATACTGTGCACACTAATTTATTACTTAATAAAAAAAAAATAAAAATAATTCTTGTTATTTATTTTATTGATATGAATTCTACTTTATGCTGTGGAAAGAGATTAATAGAATATGTGTGAATGTATATCATTTTACTTTCATAAAAAGAATAAAGAAATAAATAAACAAAAATCTAAAGAAACAAAACGTAAAAAAAAGTTCATTATAACAATAATAATCCAGTTCTCTGCTGTGCAATCAGACAAGCAAACTGCAAAATCCTCCTAATCCACACAGATCGCGAAATATTATTTATTTATTACTCAATTAACTCTCAATGAATTTATTTCAACTTTGTAACCTTATTGCACATTAAAATGCATTCACCTCTCGACTACGCGGTATATACTCTTTTAATGATCAGACTGAGAGCGATTCGAAGCCGCGCATTTTACGAGCCACCACCGGAATCATCTCTCCGGATGTTTCAATGAAAGCGCGCGTAAATAAACGTCAGACGCTCCTCTCGCGCCGAGAAGGCGACTCGTTGAACGGCACAACGAAGTTCGCGATCGCGATAACCGATTAATCCACAACAGGCTACGCGCCCGTAAATTGCGCAGCTCGACGAGGAGACGAAAAAAAAAGAAAAAAAGCAGTGGGGGGGAGAGAGCGGAAGGCAAAATAAAAAGGACACCAGGCAGCAGCCACGCAGCGGGTCGTTAACCCACAAGCGCAGAAAGAGAGGAAAAGCAGACGAAGGACGTGGAGTCGCCGATAAAACACAGCGACCTTCCGCGCGTATCTTCGCCGAGCTGCGGCGGCGCGCATTTGAATGAGCGGCGGGAAATCGGCTTAGGCGGCGCGAACTCCCTCCCGCCCCTCTGGTCGTCGCTTAATCAGCCGAGCGTTTCTTTGGGGGGGAACAATGCTAATTTGAAACAATAAAGCGATCCGCGCTTCCTATACGCCCGGCCGTGCTCCCACGAATGTAAATCGCTTGTTTTTGTATCGGGGACCCGGTATTATCGGCTTTTTGTGCGCGAACGCGACCCGGGAAATTTATCGCGGGAAATGCTTTTGCGCTCAATTAGCTGGAGCCTCGCGGCAAGTGCAATATTGTAATTGCGATCGTTTTGACTCGAACAATAGTCCACGACAACGACCGTTTCTTTTTTTTCTTGTTGCTCTTATTCGCAGAAGACTATCTGCATAGGATTTCAAATGCAAATTTGTTACAGTTCGGTACAGTTCCAATCAGTTCCGACACGTCACGAAAATCATTGGTTGGAAAGTTATAATTCTAATCTAATTTTTTTTTTTTTTTTAAATTGTCTGCAGCAATGTTGACCATCATCAGACTTTAATTTAGTTTCATGAGTAACTGAGGTATAAGTTATCAATAACGTTGACAGATCTAGTTTTATAAAATTATAGTCTATATGGCTTGTCAATTGACATCGATAGAGCCAAAGACTCTAATACGGTTTTATCAACCAGTTTGTGGCAATAGACTAGTTGATAAAATTGCATAGAATTTTTCAAATAATCAACGGATTCTATGTCGTTCGAGAACTACACTGAACTGTGTCAAATTCACGTTTAGAATCCTCCTAAGTGCACTGCAGAAAAAAGTAGATTTACAAAAATTGCTAGGTTTCTCTATTAAAAAGTCATTAATGAGGCGACCTACTTGATCAAGTGATCACGTACTAATACTATATACGAATTTAGTAAAAATTTCCCCTAGAACGGGTAGGTTGCTACGTTACTAGAATAATAGTAACTTTTTAAAATGTGTGTTAATTACTGAGTGTACTTTTCACATTAGCCGCCAAAGATAATCAGGCGGAGCAGTTTTATGTTCCACACGTAGCGAATCGCTGCCATTTTTTTTTTTTTTTAACCGATCTCCTTGCAGCGTCGGCCGATCGATAGCCAAACGGATTAAACCGTGTGCGTGTCATTTTTTCGCTACGCAGAGTGCACATAGCTATCAGTAGTGAAACTGCAGGCCGCGTGGAGCGGAATAACCGCGCGCTGAGCGAAAAATCATTTAAGAGCCGGTGTAAGGACGCACTTTAAAGAGCCGGCCTCCATTAAAATTCTTTTCAACCGCGAACGAATTTCAAACAAAATGCACGACATGGCCGCGTAATAAAGATTTCCTCTAGTGCCTTTTACTACGTAAAAATGTAATATACCCGAGGCGTAAAAGCCGAGGGTACGCGCGCCAGGGGCGCGGGTAAGGAGGGAGAAGAGGGAAAAAAAAAACGGGAGAGGAGAGAAAGAGAGAGGAGGGAGGCAAGACACTTTTCATAAAAGACCCGGCAGAGGCAACACTTTGAAACCTTTCAAAACGACATCGCAAAATTTTCGAACGCTAGCCGCGCGCGCCCGTAACGGCAAATTTTTAACTGCGCAGTAAAAAGCGTCTTATCGGCACACAAAGAGCCCGCGCTCGCCTCCGCGAGGGGTTATACGCGCGAAGACTCGCGAGCGCTTGGACCTTTGTATATATGAACTGCGGCCGGCGGCACGAGACTGCGTGGGCATGGGAGTGTACACGTTGGACCGACGTCGGGGCCAGTGACATTTCCAGCGTCGCGGTGCGGGGAGTATAAGTCGCGTGGCCCACATTCGCCCTGCGCTCGTAAAGAATCGCTTTGGCTATTTGCCTCTCTTAGCTTGGCCGCGCCACGACTTACACGCGACTACCGGTCGCGAGCATGTCGACTGGAAACTGCGGGAAAGATTCGGCCGGATCTTCGAGGAACGCCCTCCGAGGACGGCGTATCTGCAAGAAACGAGGATGGAAAGATGCGCAGGAAAGCCACGATCGAGATGTCGTTTTTATTTAGTATAATAGACTTTTTTTTTAAGAAATATAATGTTAACATTTCGTTGTTTAGTCATTATCGCATATTGATGTGAGTACTCTGTTCGAGGTGATCTGTTAAAGGGACTGTTTTTATTCTTTCGAAATGTCAAAAAAAGAAAATTATTTTTCTTTTTATGTGAAGTCTCTTTTCTAGTTTATCAGAGTATCTAATCCAAAATTTGAAACCATTTATTTAAAAGTAAAAGTCCGAAGAATATAAAAACCATCTAAACACTTTCAGAAATAACATTGTGAAAAAATATGATCACTCAT
Source organism: Sycophila texana (assembly GCA_035582955.1). Taxonomy (NCBI): domain Eukaryota; kingdom Metazoa; phylum Arthropoda; class Insecta; order Hymenoptera; family Eurytomidae; genus Sycophila; species Sycophila texana. The sequence goes on from JAWWEN010000001.1 coordinate 18,726,940, forward strand.
TTCACAACATCAGATAGATGATAAATGACAGATGATGATAAATTGTTGTATAAGATTTGATTGATTTGTTTATTTGTTTAATAATATTTCGACGGACTAGAAGTTCTTCTATACAAAAAATCTTTAGCATCAAGATTGTTTAAAGATTTAAGTAGCTAAAATATTGATGACAAACGACGACAACCCAGGAAGAATTTATGTTAGCGGCTCAGGAAGGCATATATTGACGCTCCTCTAAGAGAAGTAATATTCGAAGAAAAATAGTTAATTTTTTTAATATAAAAAAATCTACTAGATCGAAACATTCTAATTAAACTCTGTAGTTACAATAGAATCACAAAAAAATACTCTAATGGATTTAAAAGACTACTGAAAACTTCATGCTCCCAATAAAGTTCAGAATGATAATGGCTTGGAAATAAATAAAGGCCTGCGCAGCAGCACGAAGTGTTTACCCAAGAGCTCGAAGGAACGCAGTCGAGCGATAAAAACAATTAGATCGCGAAAGAGAGAGAAAAAAACAATGGGCGCTCCAGTACTGGCGTGGGACGCGTCTTTTTTCTCTGCGCCGCACGTGCCACGTACGAGCGACAGCTTATCTGGATTGCCGATCCCTTTTACGCCAATCCTCTTACGGTGCGCCCGCGAAAACGTCAAAACAGATCTGTCAACGGCCTCGAGTGGGGATAAAGCTGCAGAGGGACGAGATTGGCCGTTCGGGATCTACCGCACGGGCGACGAGAATCGGCCCCAAAGTTTCGTCTCGCCACCCTCTCGATTTATTCACTGGCACTCGTGTGATTCATCGAGCTGGTCGCGTCAAAGGTGCGCGCAAGGACATAAATTTCACCCGCACTCTTTGGCTCTGTATAATTTTTCACGGCTATGTGTGCCTCTCGCTCCGAGCCCCATGAGAGTTACATTTGGATCAACCACTAGCTGAACCGGATTATTCATCTTCTAGCCCCTCTAAATATGCACGGAGAAAAGAATCATCGGGAAAATTACGGTGATTGTCCCGTCAAGCGGAGGCATCTAGTTCGTACTAGTGATTTGTACATATAGAAACTCGTAATTTTTACGGTGCCGTCCGTAATTTTTACCGTGCTGTCCCGTAAATTTTATTATGACCTAACCGTATTTTTGGCCAGTCTCAACTTATTTTCCATAAGTACGGTACGTCCCCGTAATTTTTACTGGTACTATCTCCGCAATTTTTACAAGAAAATTCTCTCCGCGTGAAAGAGTGAAAATTTACTCTTTTTTATCTAAGTATCTAACGATCTATCTATCTACATATATGTATCTATCTAGCGATATATCGAAGGTAGAGCCAATTCAGAGCGTTATAAAAAAAAATCCATTAGCGTATACAACGGAAAGGAAAGAAAGAGAAAACGGAATAGAGTTAGAAGCAGCCAAACTTCAGCGTACTACGATAAAATAATTTACGCGCGCGGAGCGAAGCAAACTTCTGGTGACGTTATAAGTCGTTCACTTATTGTGAAAATATTGAATTTCACCCTTTCATATTAAGGAAGCTCGTGGACCAAGATAGTCACACTTCACCCCTGAGAGCCTAGAGTTCTTAAGAAAGGGGAAGGTGCAGCTAATTAATTGCAAGACGGAATTATTAAATTTTTGACTAATCGCCACTTGTGCAGGGCGAAGCTCGCGGCGACTTCACAATTTCCACCGTAATTGCAAAATTTCGAGCACTTAATAGCCATCCTCATTAGGCGCAAGGGCAGCGGCCCCGCGAGCGAGTTTCCAAGTAATCAGCACCGGTACACTTTACCGTTAACGCCGGTAAACTTATCCCCCGCTTTATTGAATCAATGGATACTACCCACCCCCACCCCCTCCACCCCGTCCGCCGACGCGGCTCACGCAACTTACGAATTTTAATTAAGCCAAAGTTAAGGGACCTGTGTACACTCGGCCTCGCGGCGAACTTTCTCATTGTCTCGGGGATGCCGGCACCGACGTCGGGCAGGGGGTTGGCCGGCCGGTCAGTGCACAATGCACGTCGGAAAAGTTAACGGCGCAACCGTCCGGCGACGCGACGCGCGCCGCGCTCCGTGGTCTCTCTTTTGTAGCCGGCGCGAAAGCTTCAAGTCCCCGCGTAAGTGAGCCTGCAATCGAGTTAAAGCGATCGAGTTAAGTCCCGATCGAATTTCCCCCCTGCCCCTGCAGCGGCGCGCCCCCGACACCCCTTTGCAGCCGCGCGCCAAAGGCGGGAGTGAAAAGCGAATCGAAACATAATACAAGCGGCGAGGATGCTGATGAAATCTGAGGCTCGCTAATGGGGAAGACGAAGTGCGCGCGGGAAGAAGAAAAAAATCAAATTTGTACAGATACTGTTTCATCGTGGAACCCCCAGCGCCGCTGCTTCTGCTGCAATTGACATTTCGAGAGTCTCGTTTTACCGCCGCGCTGTTAATTTAGCGGCATCGAAAAAGCTGCAGCGCCCGAGCATTTAAATCACTCACGAGAATTTTTACCGCAGAATTATAATCGATGATTATATATGAGTTACTGCGTCCTGTGTCGGCACGGCAGTACTGGCGGTCTAATTTTGGGCCGTATTTGTATCGGTACTGTGCTATGATATTGATTGACTGATACTGGTTCAACTTTGGCCAAGTTTCGATACACCGATAATAAGGTAAATACTTCTACACGGTAACATTGGGCCGGTATGGAGACAGTATTGGTAGTTTTCATTGCTACTATAGAAGTACTATACTATCTGCATAGTGTCAAAATTTTATACATATAAGGTCTGCATAGTGTAAAAGGATTTTCAAAAAGGAACAAGTTTTTGTCAGAAAAACATTTCAAAAACGTATTTCAGACGTCGTATATGTTCGCGAACATGAAAAACATGTTTAAAAAGTTTTGAAATTAGTCGTGTATTATTCAGGTACACTATATATGTGAGGACGGTAAGAACTTTTTTTTTTAAATACGGCCCAGTGCTACAACGTCAGCCCATCACATCTCATGCAGTGAATAAATTTTTCTAATATTCAATAACAAATTTCCATTTCAAAATTCATTGCAACGTTCTAATGGACTCAACTATCCATGACACTGTAATCACAGTTATAGCTATAACTTTAGGTAAAGTAAGACAGAAAAATATATGTTACTTCTTCATTTTTTTGCTCCATCGAGCGAGAATTTGATTAATCGCCAATTAACCTCGGTCTGATCATTATCAGAGTCTTTTACTTCACCGGTATGGGTACAACGTTGTTATTCCAGCATAGGCTGAGTGTCGGGTATCGTGGCTTACAGTAATGAAAATCGTTGAGTCGTTCGCAAATTTTTCCCCACGTCTAAATTTGATTAAAAAAAAAGTAATATATAAACATTAAAGAAGAGGTTGATATGACATAGATGCAGCATATCGCGACAATTGGTGGCAGGCACAGACGGCGTAAACTAAAGGCAGAAGGGAGCGAAACAAGGCGGGGGATGTGGGGGCCAGAAAATCAGCGGCGCGTAACCCTGGGCTCATTCGCCGGGATAATTCGATATTTCCGCGGCTAAAAGCCGTGAGTCCGTCCCTCCTTCCGGGAGAGGGCCGCCACCGCCGCGCAAAACGCGTCGCTCTTGGGCGCGCTTGAATTATGCATCGGCGCCTGCCTCCGAGCCGATCGGTCCGGCGCGTCGTCGTTCGCACGCCGCCGCCGTTAACGAGCCGAGCCGGACGATGCCCCGGGAGCCTGTTTCGACCCACTCTCGAATTTAGCCGGCGGATTAACATTGGCCTGCCCACGAGTGTTAGCTGCAGGGACGCTGCTTTTTGCCCCCGGCTCGCCTGCTCCTGACGCCCGCCGTTTGCGGTGACGGCGCGGATAAGATACCACACCCACGACTGCACCCCTGAATCCACCCCCTCCGAAATCTCGCCATTGTTTGTTAATTCGAATGCGCCGTTGAATTCAAAAAGTTTAATTTAAATTCACTTTTTACCTTGTTTTTTTTGCTTGTCGCTTTTGGAAGGGGTGGAGAGGCTTTTTAGTGTGGGACGCGGAAAGTTGGAGATAACAAATGTTTTTTTTTTTTTTAAGTTCCGCGAAATCGGCGCGTCCTCCGTTTTAATAAAGGGCATAACTCAGGGAGGACGCGGTGCGGGAACGAGCGAAAAAATTAGGAATTACAATTCAACATTATCTATTAGTCTACCTAACTATCTATTAATCTCCTCTCCACCTTTTTCCGGGGCTCGCGCGCGCGCGCCGCTAAAACGCGCCGGCCGCCGGCGGCTCGCTAAATTTATCGGCGAACTTTTTAATGAAATAAATTACGCGGGAAAAATAGCGAGTCGCCAACCCGCCCCCCTCCCTTTCTCCGCAACCCCTATATCCCCGCGACCACTCTCGTGCGCATTTACGTCGCCGTGCAGTCGCCTATGTGCGCCCGCTTTTCCACACCCCCCCCCCCCCCCGCGTATGGACTCACTGTGCGCGTCGAAAAATCGCTGCGCAACCAACTGCCTGGCTGGCTGGCCAACGCGAATGCACTAAATTTATCCTTTCTGTTGTTCCGGGAAAAAGCGTTTTCTCTATAATTTTTCTCTTCAAGCTTTACTTTGGCGGTAATTATATGTGTAATGTATTTGCGAAATAATCCATTCATACAATCATACCTTTAGTTTATTTATTATTAATCTAATATAAAATTTATTTTATTTAGTACTACTCTGCAATTTTTTTTATCAATAATTAAGATAGTACTCTTGATAAATAGGAAATCAAAATTATGACTACGTATTAGCCCTGCAAACGTACCTATAAGAACGTAGGAAAGGCAATCGTTACGTCAGGCTTAATGTTTTAAATATTGAGTTTCCCGTAAAAATATTTCATTCGAAATTTCTAGATTGATTTTTATAAAGGAAATTAAATCGATTTCTCATGAGATGTTTTACTAGAAATGTAACGATTATATTTTGGTATTTTTTTAAGAGCTAAATAGACCTATAATGTATATAAGAATTATATAAACGATAGTATAATTTGAATTATACAAGTATTGTCTGTATACCATGTTAAATTCATTTTTTTTTCTATTACATAATTCGGACATTTTTCTCTCGGATGGATCGCTTTCGTGTGAAATGCGAGACTAGCTGTCCGGTCGCACCAGAAGCAGAAAGTAGCGTGGAAGGCGTCCAGCGTTATTATGTATTTTGCATGTGCGATTGCCGCGCCGGTTAAATGAGGGTCATTTACGACGATGCCTGAGCATATACGGTGCAGATGGTCAACAGACTTTTCTTTATTGATGTGCTGGTTTTGACGGATTCAAGAAATATGAACTAATAATTCAAAGGATTGAGTATTACGAAAAAGTGCTCTATTGGGCCTTAAGGTTTAATAGTGTTATATATACACGTGACGGAGAAAGTTGCAGGCAAGAGATACATACGCGTTCAAGTTTATAAGCCATTCATAAATAGTCTTTACTGAATATAAATATAAATACATAGTATGTGCATAAATTCAATCACTGTTACGCAAGCAGATTTATTTATTTAGAGAATAACACACACTTTTACAGATTAAATTTTCATCAATAAGCTTATTAATTGCTCAACGTCAAGTTCAATAGACCAGATATGGATTAAAAATTTAAATAAATAATGACACGAGAGTAATGACGCCACATATACAGAATAAATTTATATAGCGTCACACTCTCCCCATAGATATTTTCAATATATTGACAACAGTCAACGTAAATTTTCAATTGCAATTTTAGCCTGCGAAAGACACTGTACAATTCCAGCGCGCGGAATGCCATCGCACCAAGGCCGGTCGCGTCCCACGCTTTTTGCAGTTCTATAATAGCCACGCGCCGGCTTTGCACACATACGCACATATACACATACGCATTTTCACACGCGCGCGCACACGTATGTATACAAAACACATACATAAGCACACATGTATATACAAAACACATACACACGTACATATACGTTTATACGAAACCCATACACACGTACATATATGTACGTATATACGAAACACATACACCCGTATATACGCATACATATATAAATAAAATACGCACGTGCAGTCACGGGCGATTAGAAGCGTTGGGAGAGAGCGAATGCGAGCGGAATGCGCGGCGTTACGCAACACGCTTTGGGCCAGAAGTGTTCGCTCGTCGTCTTTCTTTCTCTTGACCGACGAGTCGAGCGGTTCTTTCGCTTCGCCATCGACTGCAACGGCTTCTTATACCCTCTTACGTCGTGGCCGCAGTCGTGACCGCTATTTTCGTTATGGAGCGGCTGGTCGCCGGCGAACCGTCGCCGTCGGCGCTGATCGACATTTAATTAACATATTCGCTTGTTTAATTGATTCCTGAATGATACGACGCGCATCGAAAATGTTTCCAGTATTTACCGAAAATTTAATTGTGTGCGGGTTAATATTTTAACGTTCGATGGATTTTGCGTGTGCGTATATACTCGTTCTATTGATTGGATTTTATTCGGTAAAGTTTTAGTTTTAATCGGGGTTACATTAATATGAGCAATTATAATCGAGTGCAGTTATTGGATTGTTATTAGATCGCTAATATTATCTAAATTTAGATTGAATTTAACGATTTCCGTTTATTAATATTTCGATTAATACGTTTTAATATGCCTAAATTGTTATACGTTCCGAATCGATTTCATTTTACGATATCAGTATAATAACGCCGCTGCGGCTGTTGGTCTAATCTATTTCCAGAATTAGTCGAATACATTTTATATATTTATAGAATTTTAGTATACATTTTATATATTTATAGAATTTTAGTAAACGATATTAAAATTCCTCGTGTAAAAAGTCTACTTTCTAATAATCAATTAATTAATTAATCATGATGAAATATATAATTATTTATTTATTTATACGCTTAACGAGCTCTTTCAAGCCCTTCGTAATTTTAATATTTTATACAAAATAGAGCAATATAAATTTAGATTTCAAATATAAACATGAAAATAAAGTAAACAAATTATTATATCGTGTAATTAAAAAGCAAGTATAACAATATGAAAATTACAAATGTCTGGATCTTATTACAGGAAACTTTACATTATTTAAAAAAGAAATAAATTTATTACTACATACTTATAGTACTAATATAATAATTATTAATAATATTCTGTATGTACAATAAAAGAAAGACTCGTAAATTGGAATAACCTATATTTCTTTTTTAAACGATGTCAGATATGTGTTCAGAATTTATTATCGCGTATGCGATAGACTGCGTCCGTCACTCAGAATCTCCTCCGCAAACATTGGGAATTCCGAAATCGCGCGTTACTTATAAGCAAACTCAAACAGCGGAGGAAAAGGCAGAGGGCTGCCCTTAATTCTGCCTCCGCGAAATTTAATCAATTCCATTATTCGTAAGTGTACACTCCTCGACGCCCTAAATTTTCTTCAACCCAGATCCGTTCGACGCGTACATTCACAAAATCGTCCTCCCCGGCATCCCCGCGTTTTCGTATGTACACCCCTGCCCAACCCCCGCGAACAAACCGAGAAAAGAGTCGTCGTCGCTGCGGCAAAAACAGAGCGCCACAGGGTGGACCTTCGGCGTTCGACTTTGCGCGACTTTAGCGGCCTTTTCCTGGACCGCACGCGCGCGCCCCCGAAAACGTTAACCGAGCGGAAGCGGAAGAGGATGAAAGGGGGCCAAGCGCGACAAAGAGACGCGATGGGCCGGCGGCCAAGAGCGCGCGGCGCCCGCATAAATCACGCGAGCGAAAACTACCGGAGGAGAAGAAGAGGAAGAAGAAGCGGGAGGAGGCGGAGGCGAGCCATAATTTTGCGCGCGAGCCACGAGGCGCGCGCGCGCGCGCGCCTTTCGCGCCATTTACGGGACTACGGGCGACGAGCGCGCGCCGATTTCGGCACTGGAGGTTTGATCGGCGATTTATGACGGCCGAGAAAGTTCGCCGAGGAGCTGTTGCGTTATGGCGCGCGAAGATCCCCTCCTCCTCCTTCTCCTCGGCTGGCGAATTTAGTGCCCGCGCGGGCTCTCGCGCGAAAGTATCGCGTTTCCACCGCTCGATGGGAATATGCGGCCGATGACTTTACGGGATTTTTATGCGAGTCGACGCCGAGAGTGCTCGAGCAAACGACGCGCGTTGGCCGACGGCCGTTGCTGCAATTTGATGGAAGTGATTTTGAAAATTTGACGCTTGTTGATGGAATTGTGGGGGTTTAAGAGACATTGATGATTCTTTTTTTTTTCAGGTTGTGGGTTCTATACCCACAATTGTGTGTGTATTTTTTTTAAACTACTTTCAGCAGGAAGAGTTTTAAGCGAGTAATTTGAAAATTTAGAGAATTTCTCAGCCGAACTGAAGGAGTAATTTTTTGAAAACTAATGCGAAAGTTTAATTCACGTGAAGAACGCGTCAGTTTTTTTTAGTAAACAAGTTCATATTTTCTTTTAAAAGACTGGGCCTTGATTTTAACGCGAGAATAGACTCACTTAATGGAGATAATCCACTGAATATTATCAAATTATCCAACAAAGCTTAAAGAATATCAAAAAGTCGTTTGTCTTATAGAATTTCAATTAGGGTAATCAAACGTTACATTTACTTTGCATCAATGAAAATTTGCCTCATTCATCAGAAACATCGATCAATACTACACTATCCATTGCAAAAAAAAGTGTAAATATAAAATAACTAAAAGATATCGAAACGAAAGTGTAAGTGTGAAATTAAATTGCAAGCATTAATTACCCGACCGGCGGCAGTGTAAAGCGTAATTGAATTTTCATCGGGACTTTATTAGATTTTCGCCTGCTCGGGACATCACCAATCCGGTTTTATACGATAAGGGAACCGTCCTCTCAAAAAGAAAAAAAAAGCAGAAAAGGCAAGTGGATGCCTCGAGAGAAGCAATATTCCCCTGCTACCTGGCGAACTAATATATATATATACATACATACATATATATCTGTACATATAAATTAAACGATAGCGCCCTCGGACTCTATCGAGCCGTTAATGACATCTCGAGGCTTACTGCAAAAGAGACTGCTGCGCGCTTAATGACACAGATATTTTGCATTAAACGCGCCTCGCCAAGTACCTCATTAAAAGATCCGCGACGTTTTTACAAATGATAAACTCGGCCTCGTGCGCCAGCAAAAGTCAAAAGGGGTCTTCTGGCTTTTGACTCGTAACTAAGGCATTAGTCCGAGTGTAGTTTAGCCTCTGTCTCCGCGGGCACTTTTCGACGTCGTCGTCGTCGTCGTCGTAGTCGCGAGGCGGAAATTACGCTCGCTCTTTATGCAGCTGGCGTATATAAGGTACACGTGTGTATATATACACTTTTCTTGCGTACTCGTGTCTCGTTTACTCGTGCTGCTGCGACGGGACTTGAGTTTTTTTTACCTTTTCCTTCAGTTACATATACGTCGTATAACGTCGTTTTTCTCTTTTCTTTTTTCTCTCAATTCGTAACAAAATTTACGTTCTTCTCGAAGTTGACAAAAAAAAATCGAAATAAATTATATTGCGATATTACGAAACGAACGATTTCATAATAAAAAAGCTAGATTGATTTCGTTGAATAAACAGTGCTATATCGCTTCAATTTAATTATTTTAGAATAATATTGTAATTTTATTCCTCGGTCTTATGGGGGGGAGATTTTTCTTTTTATTTGAGCAAAAGTGCTACTTATGAAACTTTGATGAAAATTAAAATGAAGCTTGATCAAAAGCTCAGAGCTATTAGGCGTCCGTCGTTGCCACTCGAGACTGGAATTGCCAATTAAGTACTTCTTTCTCTCATCTTTTATCCCTTTATAATTCGTTAGCGCGAGGCCTTGCCTCCGAGTTTTTGATATTTTTAAGCCAATAGCCCTTATTCAAATCAAGAATAAATGAAAAATTAATTATCGCACCTTGGCGCGAGACCCTTTATGATGTAAAAGCTTTTTCTCCACCGAGTTGCTTTAATATGCATGCCATTTTTTTCACTTTTTATCTCTAATATTACACTGAAAAAAATAATAGGGAAAGTTTACAATAAATTTTGTAAAATATAGGGACAGACTTTGCAAGCCAAGAAAATTACTATAAGTTTTGGAAAAATTGCTATAAACTTTGAAAAAATTGTAATTTTTTCAAAGTTTATAGTAATTTTCTTGGCTAGCCAGGTCTGTCCCCATCTTACTAAATTTATTGTAAACTTTCCTCTGTTATTTCTTTTCAGTGTAAAAAAACAAATAAATTTTACGGTTGAAAATGTTCTTTTTATAGTTACTTGCGTTCAAAAATTTCTTATTTTTATTTTTTGAAGTACTGTATTTTTTTTTTAAATAAAAATCATTTTTTTGTATTAATTTTTTGTAGTAATTTGATCAGAAGAAATTTCTTTATTGTTATACCACCGAATCTAGAAATAAATGTCTTTAATAATTATCTCTGCGTAAATGATTTAGAACGTGTTAAAAGTATATGGGATTGAAATGTGAGTGATTTATTTAATTAATTGCTACTAGAAAACTATTTTCAAAATGTCATCTAAATTGGATGATCCAGCGGAGTGACAATCTTTATAAATGTTACATATACGATTAAATCTAAAGTCTCTCTTGTGCACTATTCGAGAAACAGTGACTCTAATATAAAAGATAGGCGTTTTATCCCAGGGAAATCGTTGAGTTTATCAGTAAGAGAAAAAGAAACACCACTACATAACCAAATATAATTATTTTCCGCAAGTACCACTTCACTTTTACCTCCAAAATATCGTATTAAAAACTAAATTTGAAAACTGAATTCCCACCCTCTCCATTCCATCGCGTGGTTCATCTTCGCTCGAGTATAAGCGGGCAGCATCCCCATCAGGGGCGCCCCCGAAAATCCCGTCAAAATTCCGCAACCTCAAAGAGCGCAATTCCTCGAGGCCGGGGCGTCTCAATTGCGCCACGGGCCACCGGCAATCCCATTCCGCTCGGCTCGCCTCGCCTCCATTTCCGAATCCCTAAAATCCCGCCGCGCGCGCCGTAAAGCTGTCCGAAACGGCGCGGCCCGACCGTAAAGCAAGCGGCACTCGATCGTCCCTCTCAACCTCTCGCCCCGGGGCATAAAGGCGTCGCAGCTCCACGCGAAGACACGCCGCCTGCGTCGCGTCACACGCTCCCGGAGCGGACGCGCGTGTCACGTACGTCGAGGGGGGAGGCGGAGGAGGGCGCGTTACGCCTATGACAGCAGTAACGTCTGCGGAGGAGGTCTATTCACGCACTCGAGCGCGAGCTCGTTGTCTCTCGGGCTCCGCGGATCCCGCTGACGAGCGTGCCGCACTGCGAATTCCGACGCCGAGCGCGCATTGTCGGGCCGCGAATATTAATGCGAGGCGAGCGGACCGGGGAAAGAGAGGCGATGATTTAGACGCGATTGTTGATTTGCAGGCGCGATTGTTTAGGTCCTACTGGATAATCCTGCGAGCTGCGAGATGCAGTGTGAATGCATTTTTTAATGGAATAGAATAGAACAGGCATTTATTGTAAATTGTAGTATTGACAAAGATGATCCACAAACAACGTGTATATAAATATATAGAAAAGTTTTTAAAATAGAAATACTTAATAAAATACAAGATAAAGAGATCGCAGCCATTTTGAAATTATGAATGTCACGGTTGCACAGGAAATTTGGTAGACCAGAAATATTTAAATATGAGCGAAATGTGATTCCACGCGCTCTTTGAAACCGGAACAAGAAGAAGCGTCGCTTCCTTAATCACAATAAAAAGCTCATTAACCTTGGATCGTTGCATCACTTCTGAACTTTTTATCAGACGAATTTGTAATGAGCATTATAGAAATAAAATGAATCTTGTAAATTAAAAATGAAAAAAAGATTCTTTTCACATTTAGCTCGATGTATTATCCTTGAAACAGCATCGTCGAGTCACGTAGTTCATTCCTTTCTTCATCGCTCGCCAAGTCTTCTGTCTTTTTCTATTCCTACGTTGACCGACGCAAAACAATTTAGCAATATCCTGTCGTCGTTCGCACGTGCAAAAATCGTCCTGCAGACGAATTCTTATTCAACATTCACGAGCAGCAAGGATATTCACAAACAAGGACAGAGACACTTTTACGCTTGTGTATCCGCATTTAAATCAGTTCTTATTTGTCGAACGCTTAATTTATTAATAGTAAGCCTTCGAGGACGTCTTCAATTCCAACTTAATCATCATCGCTTTCCGTCTCCGAAACTGCATATTACGTAAACAAAATCCAGGATGGATAAGTGATTTTACAATAACTTATTCATTAATTAAATAATAACTACTGATTTTTTCAAATGTGTTTTTATCTTTAACGATTAATAATCAGTTCTAAATTCTGATCAATATATGTAATCAGTAATGAACCTTTTTCATCATTTATTAATAAATCGCGTCCTTTCAACGAAAATTTAAATGTAGATTATACTAAATTTAAAAAAAAAGTAAAACAATCATGAATCGCACTCGTCAAAAATAGCCGCGCAGTAAAAGTATCGTCGACTTCACTCTCGCTTTCGTCCGTCAAAAATACGCGGTTGGAGCGCCGCAAAACTTTCTCGAGTTCTCAATTATCGGAGAGGCTTGAAGCGGCGAAAATTTAATAAACCGCCGTGCGCCGCCTCGCTCTTCATTACCGATGCGTCGACGAAAATAGCCCGTCCGCTCGCGCGTCGCTCCCATTCATCGCAATAATAATCCGCGAGGGGGAGAATTCGCCGCGAGTGCGGAACGCGTATCGACACCTTCGCCTGCTTTATTGCGAGCGTGCGTCCGACGTGCGACAAAGTTCCGGGAACTTTCGAAAAATCTCGCAGTTTCGTCATTCGCCAGTTTTTCCGCTGGTTTAGCTTCGACTATGAACGACAGTCGACGAAGTGACGGGTTTTTCGAAGTGTTAGGGTGGACGAGGGTCGGCGTGGGTGCCTGTGAGTTAACTGCGTATTTGCTGACTATTGTTTTCCCGAGTTAAAGAAGAATCGAAGGATTATTGCGAGGCGAGCTTTCGGCATTTGGGGAGAGATCCACCTTTATCAGTGGGGTGAGATGTTTTATTTACGTCTTTAAATACCATATTGAGATTATGTCAATAGTAATATTTGTGTTTTTTGAATGTTAATAACACAGACTGGTCGTCGTTAATACGAGCGGCAGCCGCTTTTAGTAGAAGACGCGAAAAAATTTTATCGCGGTACGGAAGGCAAACACTGATAATTTTTCTGGGAAAACCACTCCAATTTTTACGTAAATCTTGAACACTGGTGAAGAAAAACTCTGTAAAAAAGTAAGTACGTGGATCATTCAGTAACAATTGCAGAGCTTTTCCCTTAAAAATATTGGAGCTTTTTTCATAAAATTTTTTTTTTGCCTAGCGGGCCGAAAGTGCCAACTTTCGCCCCGGCGCCCGTTTGTGAAAGTTGCCATTTCGGCCTCGCTAGGCAAAAAAATAGTATACGCACCACGGGAGTAATATACTATTTTTTTTAAAGTACAATTAAGCTTCATCAACTGTTCAATATTCAGATAAAAATTACACTGATTTTTCTATAGAAATTTTCAGTGATCGCTAAACATCCCGCAACTAAAGTTTTTCATGTAATTTATTTGATGGAAGTTTTATCGTCATTTTTACAGGAAAATTCTCTCGACTCAAATGCTTCGGTTTACATTTTCATTTTAATTTTTAATTTTTATCTATAAACTTCTGCGTAAGACAGTGTTAAGTCAAAGAAAAAGTAATTTTAAGAATTTTCAAAAAATAGCTCCGTAATTTATATGGGAAAAACTCCGTAATTTTCCAGGGCAAAATCTTCGTAATTTTGACGGAGCTTTTTTTTCTTCTTTTTTACTACTACTAGTCAAGCACTATCCGTCATAAGTGCGCTGCTTTATTTACCGACTCTCTAAAAACCCACATTTATTTAAGACGAATCTCGTACAACTTGATTAAATTCCTTAAAAAAGAAAGTTTAATTAAAGCCAGCGCAATATGGCTATTTATATATTTATATAAAACGCAAAATATTTCTGGAACGAATGCTTATATCAAGATGTCAATTTCGTAGCGAACCGTTAAAATTCGCGTCGCCGGCTTTGTCGCTCCATGAAGCCGGGCGCAATCTCGGCGCGAAAGTAAGCGGTAGCTCGCGCTTTTACACTCGCCGCCCGTTATAAACTGGAGCGGGAGCCGTCGCCTTTGCTTTACTCCCGGCGGAAGCACCGGTTTCATTAGGGCCGCGCTCGCGTCGTCTTGATTTTGATTGGCCATTACCGGCGCCGTGTGTTGCGCGCATAGTCGGCGCAAGTGTCCCGGCAGCGGCGCGCTTATACCTGCGGGGATGGCTTCGTCGTCGTCGAACACGTCGTCATTTGGAGTGAGAGACGCGTATATCATCGCCCGGCGCAGTTTCCCTTTTCGCCGAGTTTTTAGTGGCGCGCCGTAAATTTTCGCGCTTTATGCGACTCGATTTATTAGCTATCGGGTGTACGCGCCTTTTCCTCTCCTTCTTTTTTTATTTTCCTTTTTTTTTTTTCGTTCTCCCGCGCCACGACGGGCAATTCCTACCGACACGCGGCCCGGAAAGTTCGAGCAGCGCCGGATTGCACGGTGCGCATCGGCTCGAAATTTTTACGACGCTCCGCGTGTACCCGCGTGATGGCTTTCGTTTTATGTTAAGCGAGCTCGGCCCGCTGCATTATTGGCGTTTGATTTAAAGTACTGTTGATACCGTGTCGCGGCATTTATGGATCTCGACGCGTTCCTTCGCGCTTCAGTTTCATTGTGGATTTTTTTTTTCACTTTCTTGTGAAGTCTCGTTCGCCGTTGATGGGGATGTATTTCGCATTGTTTTTTATTTAGTAGTAGTATTTTATCTCCGATAAATATTAAGTATTTATAGTTTAGTTTTAGATTTGACGTGATTCGTTATACCGTCGCTTATCGCATTATTGTATTAAGAACTTTTTTATTCCGTCGAAAGAATAAAAAAATAAAATAATAGAAAACTAAATGTATCTAAATTAGTGAACAGGCACTTTATTCCATGTTGTATAATAATTGAAAGTAATGTATAATAATTGAAAATAATTTGATATTGTCGACTGCAGATGATGCCATTTTTTCATTGGACTATAAAAAATGTAAATTTTTTAAAATTAATTTCTACATACTTATATAGTTCAGAATTTTTCATATACCCTAAATTTGCATGTTCTTCTACTTCTTTAAATAAAACTAACGCATTTCAGATTTCTGAAAAATATTATCATACGTTTGATTTTAGTATATAATTTTGACTTAAAATACTTTGGTATCATTAGATTAGGTTTGAATTCAATATTTTATTAATTATTTTTTAGAGATTTTTTTTATAAGTTTAATCAAATATTTATTTATAACATGTGCTAGTCTTCGTCGGATCCCACGACCTAAACTCAATCATATAAAGTGTGGTAAGATAAGAGGCTTTTCGTAGTCCTTTACACGTTCGTATCCTGGTCGTACATTCAGATTCACTTAGCAAAATAGCGATGAACACTGAATTCTGATTTTTTTCTGGCACGCCAGAGATCTAAAATATAGGCGCAACGTCAGTCAGGCGTCAACGTCAATCGTTTACCGTCATGTCACATGCAATCTTGCAGTCCGTTCGACAATTCCACCAATAATATTATGTTACCCAGGCGGACGTATGCCTTTGAATCACGAGAGCGAAACAAAAAAAATACATTTTCACTCCGCTAAGGATCGCCACACCAGAAACGACACCATAGAAGCATTAAATTCCTCAGACAGCCGAAATAAATTGTCTTTCTTTAATCCCTTTATAAAAAATGCATGGGCTTTTCATTGTAGTCAGTATTTCTCGCGTTGTGATTGGTCAAGCGAT
>JAWWEN010000001.1:18749066-18775119 GCA_035582955.1 Sycophila texana
GCCCGGGAGGGCTTCTAGCTCATGAGCTAGAAATCCCTGCAATAAGGATTCTGGCACTGAGCCAGAACCCTGTAAGGGTTCTGGCTCTGAGCCAGAATCCTTATTGCTTACCTACTTGCACTCAATTTTAATTTAATTGTCACGACTATACGATTGAGAAATTAAAGAGTGTTGATAAACATTCAATTGGTCTGAATTTCTGGCAGGGTATTTATAAGTACATTTTCAAAACATACCAACTCGAATTATTCAAATCAAGTTTAAACATTTTTATATCGTTTTTAAAGATTGGTTCGATATTTGTGACATTACCTTATTACACGTGCATTTTATATATTTTAATCATATTTATATAGTCATCTCTATGACGAAATATTATGTAACGCAGTTAGCAGCATTTTTTTTTTATCTACCCTATACCCCTTATAGTCCCGAATCATCGCTCAAGAAACAGAATACTACATTAAGTTCCAGTAATCTTTCATAAAAGCGACGACTCATAAAATTACCACCCCAAAGCATCAATTCCTTTTATTCCACGCGATCCTCGTATATTAAACCGAAGGCTGCATTATACCGTCGAAAGTTACACGAAACTATTTTACGAACGCGCCATACTTTCCCCGCGAGACTCAAACAGAAGTCGGAAGATGAGAACATCACGGGACACACGAGGAGGGTGCGCGGCGAGCAGTAACGCAATATCGCCGCGAAGGAAGCTTTTCCCCCTCCGCACAATACATCGCGGTAGACGGCATAACTTTGCGCACAGTCCCCTCTCCAGCCGCCGACTCCTCGGAGCAAAGTGCCGGGCGAACTGGCACAGCCTAACGCGGAGGGACGCGCAACTTGGCCGCCAAGTTGGGGTCCGCGGGAGGAGAGAGGCACTACTGCTGCCGCTGCGCCGCCGACTACTGCGCCCTGCTGTAGACACAGGCTACGGGGCTGGCTGACTAGCCTGCTTTGCTTTGCGGAAGCCCGGCCCGAGTAATTTCCGCATTGTCGTTAAGTTAATAGGTCTTCGCCCTCGGCGTCCCCCTCCTCTCGTTTCTCTATATACTATCTGTCCATGTGCGATGCGCGTGCACCTCCGCGTGGCTGCGGAGATCGATAAGAGGGGAGGGGAGGGAGGAAACCGGACGAGGAGCGGACAATCATTCCGGCTCATCTGCGAGGCCGCCGCGAATTTCGCCGGGCGATTTTTCTTTGGCGAACGCCGCGCGGAGATGACCCATTGTCCGAACTTCGGACCATTGCGCCGAGGGGGAAGGATTGAGACGTCCGCCTCGAGATTGCCGAGGGAAGATGCATATCGGAAGTTTTCCCTTGGTATGGGAGCATTAGTGGCGGCGGTCGCGTGAAATTAGAATTATGCTGATTGCGCTTGTGCGATGTATTTTGATCGTTTTTAATGGTGAAGTATAGTGGTTCTTTTGGTTTAATAACGGGGAATGATTTTCTTTTTACAGACATGCTACGAGATGGAAAGGTACCTGAAGGACGAGCCGAAGCTACAGTCGTACAAAAAGCTCCCCACGGAGCTGGACACGGCACCGTGGAATTTATTCAGGGCACCGCAGATCTGGACCGCCACCACTGGCACCACAAATGCACAATTCGAACCCTCAATCAAAATGGAGGTCAGTAATGAGATTAATATACTGTTTTAATAAAATCCCGTTTTTTGTACATTATATTAATCATTAAATTTTAGTGGACAAATTTTCGCTTTCAAATAGTAGATAAAGCTTTTTATTCATTGTATTCACCCTGGTAGAAGTCAGTTTTGTCCCATTATGAAACGATTTTTTTAACATTTTAGGCCCATTTAATAATTAGTTTGAAAAATGGCCATTAAATAGGCCAAAAATGTTTAAAAAATCGCTTCATCATAGGACAAAACTAGACGATTTCTACCAGGGTACTGGAAATTATATATTATATCATAATTTATCGTCAAAAATAATGAATACGTATAACTGGGTATTTTATTCAATTAAGGGGACGGTAGCCGGAGTTAAAAAATAAAAAAAAAATAGATACTTCCACGAAGGAGTTCTGAATTTTGTATTAATGTCTACATTACTACAAATTTTTTTTTAAATACTATACCTACTACAAATATATTTTGTTAAAAACCAGTTAAACTTGAAAATATTAATTTAATTTAATTTAAAAAAATCTATAAACATAAAAGAATAATTAATAACAAATAAAAATGATCAACTAGTACAGAAAAATAAGCTTACAACCTAAGATTTACTGATTGAAAAAAGCTTAAGCTTTTTTAATTAATTAATTTATTTTAATTAATTAATTTTTAATTAATTAATTCGTTCAAAGTTATAAATTTTTATAATTAAGTATTAATCAAATCGTGGGTTATTTTTTTAATAAAAAAATAGGTGACGACGTCAACGGACGACAGGGAGACGCTCTGTCTGGAAGACATAAAGCTGAGCCCGGGCGAACACAGTCACAATGGCCGCGACAGGGATCTGGACCGACACCTGGACTCGCTGTCGATGTCGTCGGCGAGTTCGGCGTGCTCGGCCCTCTCCTGGGACGGCTCGCCCTCCCTCTCCTGCAGGACGCTCATTCTCAAAAAGGAACCCAGCGAGGACCTCGAGGAGGATGAGGAGCACGAGGTCGGCTTAAAAAACACATTCATTTTTAAAGGAAACGTGAAAGCACCTACTCGTGCAGTTCGCCCGCAGAAGCTCATTCATAATATAATAACGTTATAATAATTAATGGATATTTTAATGGAGTGGTAGACTTCATTTCGAGAATAATTTTTATCTCTTTTGCGAGCCGTATGTTACAATACGAATTTGGACTCATCGGGTAGTTTATTAATTTGGAAGGATATAATTCTCTTAAATTTGTATTCGAAAGATGGAAGGATTATCTCGAAATGTGTGCTTTCAAGCTTCCTTGAGCGCGAAATTTCGAAATTAAATCAGTTTATTAATTGAAAAAAAAATTATGGAAATTATGCAGGAAATCGAGGAGGAAGAGGACAGTGGATGTGAAGGCGAGGGACAAATTCTCACGCCACCCTCGAGTCCAGAGTCCGGACAGGGTCACTCGAATTCGAGTCAATCGTCGACCGGCAGTTCGATGCTTGACGTTCACAATCTCAACCTCCACGGCACGAACGGCAGAAGTGCAATCGTCAGGGTTACCGCTACAAACGCACAAGGTGTCGCGAGGTATGCCAATATATTCCATTTAATTCTACGTAGCTTAATTCAATGTAGTTTAATTTACTCAAGATAGGGAAGATGGTTTGAAAGGTCACAGCGTGTTAAGCTTCTCACGAATATTCCTCACGATGCAGTGTAATTTATGCTCTGATTCTAATCTTCTTATCATTAATATCACTGAGAAATTGTAATATTAGAATTTTTAGAATTTATTAATAAGTCATTACCAATTCATTCATACTGAAGAGTCTAGAGATGTATAGGAAATTCTTAGCTTGTTCTAAACGTTCGAGACTTGCCTAACTTGATTTATAAATATCGAAAAATAGAAAATACGCATCATGAATTTGGTTTTAAGGGTTATTTTAATTTTTAACAGAAGTTTATTAATAAATATTGGACACTATTATAAGAAAACATTTTTTAATTCCGTAACTCGTTTATAAAAAAAAAAAATTATTATTGTAGGATATTTCAAACTCTAGTTTATTCACATTATATGAAGCAAATTTTTCCTACTGAAAATTAAAGTAAATATGCAGTAACACACGTACTTCACATTATGTGTGTGCTTCGAATTTATATAATAGAATTTATAGATCGCATGGAAAAATTACGACCTACTACCACGTGACTTGCACTTAAATTCTCATCATTTAAAGTAATAATCGCTTTGAATAAGTAACTATAACATATACAAAAGTAACTATTCAATAAATAACAATAATTTTTAATATTTTATCAAATAAATCGAAGATAAAATTAAAGTGAATATTTACGCTGTTCCAAGGGTTACTTTTAAAAATAATTGAGAAAAAAACACTAGAATCAAATTTGAGTTTATCAAAGAGCCAGGCTTAGTAGCGTAACAGGGATTAAAGCGATAAATTTTCGTTGAAGATTAATCTCGGTGGCGACGAACGGCGGCTTCCCGGCAGTGAGCGGGACGACGCAGCACGCGCACGCCGGCACCGCGACGGTAGTGGCCACCGGCGTTAGCGTCAACAGCAGGCACCACGCGAGGAGTCACGAGCACAGTCCGCCCGACACGAAACGCAGGATACACAAGTGCCAGTTCCCCGGCTGCAAGAAGGTCTACACCAAGAGCTCGCACCTCAAGGCCCACCAGAGGACGCATACGGGTAAGTACTCAACTTATATTATAATCTTATCGATCTTATATTTAAATCTCATATTTCCACCCCCAACCACCCCAAAAATTTTGCGTTTCATTGGGCTGTAAAAATATTATCTATAGGAATCGTTTGAAAATGCAAATGATGCTAATGTAAAAAATTGTGTTTTTTTAATTTTCTAGTTCTTTATTAATTCCTTTATAAAAAAAAGGACCACTGCTAATAGATTTGCACTTATGCAAATGATGCTAATGATGCTAATGCAAATGATGCTAATATAAAAAATTGTGTTTTTTTAATTTTCTAGTTCTTTATTAATTCCTTTATAAAAAAAGGACCACTGCTAATTGATTTGCACTTAGCTTCCTCAAACATAATTTTAGAATTCCATGTTTAAATTAATTAAAAATAATTTTTACGTTTGTTTATATTTGTTTTGCGTAAGCAAATATATAAAAGTCTATACCTTTTCTAAAAATTTCATTTCAACTAAAACATTTTTACTCAATTAATCGTTAGAGATAAAAAAAAAATACATTTTTTTTAATATTTTTCTCTCAGAAACTAATTATCAAAATTGATTGAAATTTTTATGGAACGTAGATATTTATAGAGCAAAGCATTCGACAGATTAGTTAAGAAAAAATAAAATTTTTTTAAAAATACATGTTTTTTTAAATAACAAAAGAACCTTAATAGTTAACATAAACTTTTTTTTATAACACTGGTAATTTCATATGCTTCTAACTACTTTTTATTTTATTTAAATATCTTAATCCTATCACTAAAAAAAAAAGAAAAAAAAAACAAATTTTTCGTATTCATTAAAACACTGAGAAAAATGTCTAGTAAATTACTATATTGTATGAAAAATTGGCCACAGACAGACATTAAGAAAAAAATACTATACTGTATAGTAAAATAAGACTGCAACCACTTTCCCACACAGTATAGTAATTTTTACTATAGAAGTACAGTAATTTTTACTAGAAATTTCTCTGAGTAAAGGACGCAGAATTAAATTCTGCAGAAATAATTCCGCATTAAATTCCATACAATAATATACAAATATAATAATGAAGGTTCAGCGATGCAATCTGAAAAAAAAGATATACGGCCAATACATAACGCTCATATCGCCTGCAAGTAATTTTCGGAAGTATAATATTTGCCCGCGCCGCCATAAGATCAGCAATCCCAAAGAATAATTCGTTAACACGCGATGGTTATCGAGAGTCCGGATCTCCCCGCAAACAACAAACTCACCGTAGGCGGAGTCGGCAAAGTGAAATATCCCCGATAAAGCACGATTCTTTCGTTGCTGGGCTCGCGCGGATAAAAATAAAACGGCAGCGGAGCGGAGCGGAAACTCCGTTATAGGACCAGCCACCGAAATAAGGGCGACCCTTATCGCGCGAATAACGATGCATAATTAATCAGAGTGTCGCAGCGGGACCCAAGGGGTAGGGGGTGCAGGGGCGCACGAGCGAATGCCCCTTCCACCCCCTTTCGTAGCGCGGCGCCGGAAACGAGAGTCGTATCGGTCCGTCTCGCTCCCTCCCGAAGACAAATACGGTATTAATGGAGCGAGCCCCGACATACAGAGAATCGCCGCCGCGGAGAGGGTTGCCGCTCCCGGAGGGCCGAAATAATTCAAAGTCAGGATCGTGTTGTAACGGCTTGCTCGAGGATTCGCCCCCAGCTCCTTTGGCCCTTTTTTTTCTATCTATACTAACCTTCCTGAGAGTGAATCCGTCTTTCTCGCGTTGCTTTAACTGCGCAGGGGGAAAAGCGCCGCGTTTATCGGCGCAAAGTGGCTTTCTTTCGTAACTTTCTTTTACTCGCTCCCGGGGCTTGATTGTATCTCGGATTAATGCAGCGGTAAATATGGGAGAGAGAGCTCGATGGCTCCCTCTTCTTTTTTGCCACTTATAAAAGCGTTCTTTTCTTTTTTTTTTTTTATGCAGAGTGTATACTTTCGTTCTAACGGTTTCTTATTAAATTTTTTATAAGGATAAATTTATCTTGTTATCTTTGCTTTTTCATTGAGAAATAAAAATTAGAATTATTATACAAGATTCCCAATATGTACGTCATCTGTTATTTTGTTCCTCGAACTTGTCACTTTTTTATAATATGTTACACGAAAAAGAATATGGTATATAAAAAGCTCATAGAACGAGAAAAAATCTATCGAGAGTGGAAATGTCTTAATTTCGTTAATGATAATGGACTACAATCTTTAAATTTATAATCGATGTTCCTTGTTAACTGTATTAAAAAGTGAAAAAAAAACGTATAGACGACGCCTGTTATTTTTTTCACGCCTTGTAGCGTACTTAATCCAATACAATTTATTTCGCGAGAGTATATTTCTTTGACGTAATTTGCCACTTTGTTTTTTCGTCGCCAAACAACAGCGCCGTAGTTTCAACCCCTCGAAGTAAGAGGGATCGCCCCGCAAGTGCTTTTTTTTCCCTCAGCCGATGGCGCGTGTAGCCGAAAACCCAATTCCGATAGTCACGTACCTTATTTACCCTCGTCATATTTTTTTTTTTTTATTCAGCGAGGATTCATTTATACAACGCCGGGAGATTATTCGAGTTCTCGCTCGTTTGGGCGCTGCGTCGTTTATCGGACCGACCCTTTGACGTGCCCGGCAAAATGCAAATCAACGCTTACTCGAATTCGAGGTTAGCCAGCGGAAGAACAACTGCGGTGTCGACGGGCCGCGCGCAAAGGGCGAGGAGGGGGATTGCCTCGTCCCCGAAGCCGCGAATTGCTTTACGCGCGCCGTTAAGCAGCGCGCGAGCCGCGTTATTAAAGTACCGCCAGCATTTATCGCCGGTCATCAATTGCGAGTTTTGACATTAATTTTAATTTTTTAACGGCCACAATTCCCCCTTTTATTTATTCCAGCAGTTTTTAATTTATCGCTCGATTACGCGCTGAGGGAGGGGTTTCAAGGTTCGCTCAGGCCGTTGTGTTTTTACATTCGAAAGTGCATACGCAAGAATACGTCGTATTCAATTCAGCGCGATTTTAAAGCCTCCTTTCACTCGTCAACTTGCCGAGTGGTTCTGAGAAGAAAAATAAAAGCTCGGGTAAAAAGTTTTTCATTCGCTTCGAATTAAAGCTTCCGAGATTTAATTTCGCCCGCCGCGCTTCAGTGTAATACGAAAGCTGGACGCTGCGCGGAGTAATAAAAGTACGTCGCCGTCATCGAGAGACTCGATCAGACGCGGAAATCAGGAATTCAAAGTGAGCAGACTGTAACGTTCGTGGACAGCAATCATCAATTTTGAAGGATTAAGACGACTTGAATTTGTAGGTAGAAATATAAACTCTCTACGGAAAATTATCGACCCTATTGACTACTACTAGTTCTATCTACAAATAAAAAGTCCTGAAGAAGTCAATGAAAAATACTGACAAAGTTTTTCAATAAAATTCTTATAATTGCTAAAAATCCATTGGTTTGACTTGATCTCTCCCTTGGGGAAGAGCGCGCAATTCAATTATCAACTACGTCTCAATTCGATCATCAGCTAATTGAAAAAGAAAGAAAAAAAAAGCGAGGAAAAAAAGGTATTAACAGAGAAGTAACGGGTCAGCGTTGATTTTTCCTTCAGCGGCGGCGCTAATTGATTCGAGCGTCCAGTCGTGCAAGCTCGGGCCGCGCGCGTGATCCAAAATAACTTACATCGCTCCCGCGAAATCGAGGTCGTCTCTCCTAATACAATTGGAAGCTTTGAGTCGCGCCTTCCTCGTTCCTCGCGCAATCTAATTGTTTGTAAGCGATGTCCTTTGCCTCCCACCTGCCTCCCTCATGAAGGACTTTGAGAGAAAGGGAGTAATCGAAAAAGCAACGAGTAGGAGGCCGAGGAGGAGATTGAAAGAAAGTAACGGGGGACTTTGATCTCGCGTCCCGTTCAAATCGAATTTTGGCGTCCAAAGGACCTTGGGAGGGAGGGACGCGCCGCCGGGATCAGACGAAACGGACGGACCGGGGGGATATACTCGTGTGTCTTTAAGGTCAGCAAGCCGGCAAACGAAAAGGTTCTTTACGAGTCCACCGGGAGGGAGGAGACTGGCGCGACGCCGACGCCAATGCCTCGGCGACGTTCGCTATATTCGCTCGCCTCTAACTATCCGCCGAGCGCGTATCTTAGGGCGAGTTTACGAATATTGAGACGACCGAGGGGGGGGGGGAGGTTGGGGGATTACTCGGCGAATCGTTGGAATGCTCCAGAACTTTTAGTTAATTTTACTTCGTCTTATTCGGGATTGCGAAATTCCTCCGCGGCTTGCGTGCAATGAGAACCGCGACGGTGGATCATTGACGTAAAAAAAGTTTTGCTTCTCTTGAAAATTACTTCTTGAATTACATAAGCCACAATAAAAATATTATATGGTGAGTTATACAGTTGTAAAAGTATTTACTTTAATTGTTATCGATTCTCTAGATAAAAAGGCTCTATTTTTTATATCTATTTCTGGTCATTTTGATTTTTTCTTAATTTAGTAGCAATTTCGTAAGAATAACGATGGTTAAAGATAATTTTCACGTAAATAACTTGTAATGATGCTTTAATACCGGCTGTGATCGGATTAGGTCATCACAAATCAGGGAGTAAATCCATCCTATATTCTGGTAGCTACAGGTCTAATACCACTTTAATGAGCTATTAATAAACGATCTTTGAGTAAGACCACTAGGAGATTGAGGAGGATTTCAGGGGGGGGGGGTGAATCAAGGAGCCTCTTCGCATACACTCTGTATGTACTTTGGAATCTCCGATCCATTCGACCGCGAAATTTTAATGAAGCGATTTATCCTCAGGATATGATACTTGTACTTCTTTCAAAAAGTTACCACATACACTAAAGAATTTCGTTCGTTCATTGTCTTATTCCATGTTATTTTGGTAATTTCAGAATTTTACGCAGTTCATATTTAGAAGCGACTCGGAATTTGCTGTCGCGCGTATGATATACGCATTTCATCCAAAACACTTGATAGCTTGACGTCAATATGAAACACATCGATTGCCGGCGCGTCGGGAATTTTCAATTACGAGCGACTTTACGCCTCTCGTTCGGTCCGCATTGTCCAGGGCCGACTTTGATCCCCCGCCATCCGAAGGCACGGAGAAAAAATATAAATGCCAGCAAATAGATTTCGTCGCGGTGCGTGAGCGTAAGAGACTTACCCGGGAGCTTAATAAAAAGTGACGAGCGAGTGAGCAAACAGAGATACCTTCGGGGCAGCCACGGCGTATCGTTTATTTATGTGTTTTCGCGTAATTTCTAAATTTTTTTTGTAGGATCACAAAGAGCGCCGCACTCTGGATATCGTGAAATTGATTCTTTGATGCGTTCGAACGCAAGCCGGTAGTATAAAAGGAGATAATGAATTTCGTTTGATTGATTCTGCTTTTTCTTCTGTTCTTTTTTCTTTCTTTAGTCGCCAGACGGCCAGTCGTAGACACGCACTGCGAGAAATTGTATAGTTAAGTTTACTAAAATATACAAGAATTTTTACTGAGAAAAAAGTAGTCATGTTACAGTCTGAAAGTCAACTGATTTTTCCAAATGGTATGGTAAAATTTAAGGGACTCTAAAGTTTACTATATAAATTATACAATTTGTTATAACATTTAAATACTATAATGTATTAATTTTTACCCTCACTTGATATAAAAACAAAAAAAAATGTACGCAAGCGGAAAAATTATTTCCGCACGGTTATCAGTTTTCTTAGTACAAACACTATCAAAATTCATAAAACGTCCATTTTTACTACACTTGTAAGTTTTGCTACACTATTTTCCTCATAGTGCACTTTCAAAAGTCGCTTCATTTATTTTATACGTATATAAAAAAAAAAAAAGAAAGAAAGAGCGGGAGGGCCGGATAAACAAAAAGAAACGCAAACTTCAACTAAACAGAATTTACTAGACGCCGAGTCTTTTCTTCATTGAATATCATTCCAAATTACGTTTCTCCACGGCGAACAAGAAATAGTTACAGCACTCGGCCGCGACTACTCCGCGAGCAAATGCACTCTCGAGGCTCGGGCGCCGTGTAGTTTTTCGCAACAACATTAACAAGTTCGCCGTTGATTCCTTCCTCGTAAATCCCGAGGTGGATGAAACAACAAGAGAGTCCGCGCCGCGGCGGCGCGTCTATTCTCCTTTGGAAATATACAGGGGAGTTGCCGCGCGATTGTGCAAAACTTAGTATAAACAGGCTCTCGGCGCCGATAAAAAGTTTACGTTAGTTCGCCGATTCCGGGAGGAGCGCCAGGTTCGTTTGTTCCGAGCGCCTGGGAAGTGCGATGCGTCGGCTCCTCCGATCGCTCCGGTAATGGGATTCGTAAATAATGGTTTCTTTCTTTGGCCCGATGAAAGCGAACTCCGGAAGGAGGCTGCCGCCGCGAAGTGAGAAAAATACGGGAATAAACACTCGCGTGTGCGGGCGCAATTTTTGCGCTTCTTTCCTCGCATAATCCGGAATAAATTTTTGGTGTTAGATGTACAAGGCAGTACTCTTTTTTTGGAAGTTGTTAAAGGTATTTATAAAAACTGAGTAGATGCTTTAGAGTAGAATTGAGTTTATTGCAAATTTGCAGAATTACAGAATATTCTTCATTTATAAATAGAATAGTCATTAAAAAATACAGTTATTTTTAATGTCAGATGAAAAAATATTGCATTCTTAGGTTGATATTATAACTATTTAGTTAAAACTTGTTTTGATTGCAAAATAAATCAAACAACAATTGAATCGTAAAACAAATTTGTATTTACGACGAAGAAATCTTCTCTTAAAAAACAATGGTCGGTCGTGAAACATTTTAAAAAGAAACTCAAATGTTTGGAATTTAAAAGAATAAATTTCTGGTTCAATGGCTACAAAATTCAAAAGGATTTCATTTGTATTTAATATATTTCAATTACATTTATCAAATTGAAAAATTGAAACAGTTTTTGTTTGTGAAATTTCATTCGTAGATCAATGAATTAATCAAATTAGGTTTTAAATTTTCCAATTGTTCTGAAATGTAGTTTAATTATCAATATGTTAATAAAAACGAAATACCGTTTTCATTGAGTTTTTTTTTATTAAAAAATTTATCGCGAGAAGTGCGTGATAGAGTTTATTAATAAAATAAAAATTAATATTAAAGCACTACCCGAGAAAGCTTATCAATTAAATTACATCAATTCCTAAATTATAAATTTAATTACAACTATATGACAAAAAAAATAATAAATAAAATATATATAACTAAACAAAATAACGAAGAGTCCGCCAAAAGTTTCGAACTTTTGTAACGCGTACGGGATAACAGCTTCACGCACCATCTAAATCACGCACCGACACGCGATTCGAAAAAAGCCTCACTTCCTCGGTGCGCTTTGGCAATCGAAAAGGTGTCCCCACCGTCCCGAAAATTCGTGCCGTTTCCTCGAAAATATCGCCAAACTTCGAGCGGTGAAATCGCCCGAGACTCTCGGCGACGCTCCATCCGCGTAACGCGACGCTCTAAATAAATGGCTCCTGCGGCCGCCGCTAAAAAGCGAAGCTCGCGCTCGAGACCATAAATAAATATGCGGAGCGTCGCAAATACTGCGCCCGAGAAGAGGAGTGCATCTGCGCGATTGAACGCGTATCCTCTTACCTTCGACCGCAAATTCAAAGTCTCTACCACCCTCCCCTTGTCCCTGCCGGTTCTCGCTATCTCGGTACGACTCGATACCGCAGGCGCCTGCGGTCGGGTTACGAGTATCTCCCCCACCCTCGCGACCGTCTCGACGTTAAACTTTATGTCCCATACAAGTTGGAGACGTCGCGCGCTGCCCGCAATCCGCGGCCACTTTCCAAGAAAACTGTCGGCTGAGTTGCGCCTCCTCACCCTCCTCCCGTTGAAAAATATAATCTCTTCCGCGCGAGCGGAGCGCTCCTTTCAGCTGCCGCGTCGCGACGCGCGCAGGGCTTCACCTTTTCCGCGTCGACGCGCTGAATCGTCGCTATAGTACTTTCTATTAAATTTTTTTTTTTTTTTTTCATTCTATTTTATTTCGCTAGTCTTGCATTTCACGCGGAGCGAATAAATCGCCGAAGAATAGCGATTTTGGCTCGCGCGCGCAGGTATATAACGAGGAAAAGTTATCGGAGATCCGGTCGCGCGCGCGCGCGCGCTTTTTAAAATTCCAAACGGGCAAAAATACGGGGAGAGCCCATTAAGTCGATCGCGATAAGCAAAGCAAATAACATTGATTTACAGCAGTGCGGCTGCTGCTGCTGCTGCTGCTGCTGCTTCTACTCGCCTGGCCACCTCCCGCTCCGCGGAGAAATATCACGACTGCACGAGGTGCTCGCGCGGTCTGAATCTTAAAGAGCGCGCGGCGAACGAACCCGAGGCGAAATTTCGCCGACGTCTGAGAGAGCGAGGCGTCCAAGACGGACTGCGTAAAAAATTTCTCGCCCTATACTACTCCCCGCGAAAATGATATTCCGATCTCGCTTCTCGCGTGGGGGGCGGGAGAAAGTATATAACCTTCGGTCCTACGGCGGCGGCGAGGAACCCGAGAACATCTAAGATTTCTTCTTCGTCTTTTTGGCCCATAAATTCCGGCGGCTTGTCACCGCGTCGACGGAGAATAGGTTTATATATATATAACGCTCCGCCGCCGTCGAGTGCGGACTTAATAAAATGCAAAGACAACGAGAGCGAGCGAGCGCCGGCTGGAGCGAGAAATATATAACTGCGGCGGCAGGGAAGACCGCGCGGTCGGGCGAGAAGCTGTGAAAGCTCGCTCGCATTGTGGTCGCTGATTGTGTCGTGTTTACTTTCTAAAGTCGCGCTTGTAAGACGTCACTCTTCCGCGAGCGAGCAGGAACATTATTTAGACGTAGACGTTGTTTTATGATCTGTTTATATTGTCGGCGATTAAATGTTCATTCGGATCGTGTCGCTCGTAAGAAGTGAATTCGTATAATTTCTTGCGTCATTGCTATTTGTCTTACACACCGTGAGTAGAAATATTAACGTAAAAGAAACTGTTTTTTATATAAGGATTCCTTCTTTGTTAGTTAAATTTAATGGTTATAGCTAATAGAAATATGTGCAGGTATTTATTAAAAAGACGCTATTTATTTAAAAATAATTTTAGACGTCTTTGCTTGAAAAGATAATTACCTTATTACTTTTTTTTTTTAATAGGACTGAAATCAAGAAAAAAAGTCTGTAAATTGCCTTAGTAGAATTACAATTTGCAACTGAAAAATTCCATAAACTAATAGTTTTTGTATACAAACATTTCACTTTATAGGAGATTAGAGAATTTTTAAAAAGAAATTTGTTATTTTAATTGAAAACAACGTATAAACTTGAAATCAATTTATCGAGATACTCTGTATGGCGAAAACCAGTTTTCAAAACTAACACGTTTAATTAATAATCTAAAATATTGAAGGAAGAATTAAGTGGCATCGTTTGCCAATAACGGAAGAAAATTCACTGATTCTCTGTTCCTTCTAAGAAAATTTTCTCGTAAAAAGAACGTAAAACATGTAATTGCGATTTGCAAACCTTGGAAATTTTTAACGAGAAAAGCTCTTCAAAAATTACAGAGTTTCTACCGTGAAAATTACGAAACCTTTTCCGAAAAAAAAATAGTGAGCATCTTCCGTAAAAATTACGGAGCTTTTTCTGTAATAATTACTGAGCACTTTCCGAAAAAATTACGAAGCTTTGCTAATGGTTCAATACTCAGATAAAATTTACAATAATTTTCTCGTAAAAATGTTCGCTTCTTCGACTTCAAATTTAAATTAGTGAACAAGCATTAAAATTACAATGACACTAAGCTTTGTCTACTAATATTTTTCTTGAAATTTCACTAATCCTAGTAGTTTTTCACACTGAGAGAAAAATTTGGTAATTTTAAATAAATATTTACTTCAATAGTACTTGTTAAATATTTCTTTGAATCAAGTAATTATTTTTTTGAAACTACACAATTTATTTAGAAACAAATAAATTCATTTAGTTTTAAAGAAATATTTAGTTGATTCAAAGAAATATTTAATGAGTACTATTGAAGTAAATATTTACTTAAAATTACTAAATTTTTTTTTCAGTGCACAAAATCAAACTTTAGACAATCCAACGTCCCTCGATAAAATTTTCTCACGTAATTTTTACAAAGAACATCACCGTAATTTTCACGAAGATAATCCCCTTAGCGTATATGAAGGGTATATATAAGAATACCAATCATTCACACCGTGATTATACCCGAATCTCTCAGTTCCTCCACTAAGAGAAGGTGCAGACCCTCAATTCAGATGCTTAATTCGCGAGTTCCCCTTCGTGGATTTTAGATATGAACCAGATCGAGTTCACAAAGGGTCGACAGGTCGACACCAACACACGCCCCTCGTGAGCGAGTATAACGTCCCTCACGATGGAAGGTCGATCGGTCCACGTCTCGGCGCCGGGCGAGCACGTAGAATCCCACCGGCGGCGAGATGCAGCGGAGCCGTTCTATTGCTCCGATATGTCAGCTCGGACTGACAACGCACGTGCGCCCCTTACGATCACCTTCCCCGCCCGTCCCTCTCGGAGAGTCGCGCGCGAAAGTGAGAAATGGCGCGGGGATGCTTTTCTGCTTCGGTGAATTTTCGCGCGAACACGCCGGCGAGTTATTGAGCGATTACCCGGCCGACGCTGTATTTACGGATAAAAATTGTCTCATTCGAATTCGCTCGTCGTAAACGGCGAGTACACGAATAATGTGTCCGCTAAAGTCTTCCCTCCCCCTTGCCTTTTTTTTTAATACTTTTTTAAAGAAGCCATATAAATTATTCGCTGAAAAATCGTTTTAATATCGGCGCCTTCTTTTTTTCTTTTCTTCTTTTTAGGGCGCGCGAGGGTGAAATCGCCGTTCGCGAATATATAACTTCCGCTGAACGCTGCAATTTTCAGGGCCGTCCCCTGGCAATTTGATAGTTTCCTTCACTGCAGTTTGCAAATATTCAGCGTCACGTTTTTTTATCTCTTAAAAATACATTTTCATTTTATTACCGCCATTCCCGGAAGATCGGAATCTCTCCTCTAAAAATTCTGCCGGCGGCTCTAAAGCCGCGGCGCTCGACCCCAATAAAGTGCGGAAAAGATGTTCAAACCGTCCGCGTGGGCGTGTAGCGTCGGCGCAACAAGTTATTAAGACATCCACTCGGATATCATCTTCGCCGGGGCAGTTTTACATCCAAATATAAACATCGCGAGCCGCGTAGATAAAACTCGGGGAAAGGCGTCGAGATAAGGCCAGCGGAGGGGAGGAAGAGGGGAGGGTCGGAGGAGGTGGTTGTCGTAGACAGCCGGTAAAGCGGCGGTCGGACGGCACGCTGACCGCCTCTACTGGTGGGCGGCCGGCGAGCGCGTTAAGCCGTCTTGTTTAATGCGGCTTTATTACGGGGCCGGGCCGGGCCGCCGGCGGCCATTACGCAGTGATAAAATGCGCGACGTGCGAGCATACATTGTACATTATTATATCTACCGGGCGACGCGGGTGTCGCTTGTTATGCTTCCCTACCGGTTAGGCCGTGGCTTTAACCGAATATGAAAATTGCTCGCCAGCATGGAGAGCCTTTTTACTCTTGCTTTTCGGTGGTTCATTGATTTTTCTCGATTCGATTGTTAAAGGCAAGGCTTCGATGAATATTTATTTATTTATTTGCAATTAAAGGGGTAGAAATGACTTTTATGAAGAAATTAACGTAAACGTAGAGCAAAGTGCAATAAAGTTGCAATAACTATAAATCAGATGGCTAATACTAACTAACAGATATTAATGTACTTTTAAATTTGACTGCAGACTCAGTAGAGGTAATGAAAGAGTCACCTTGAATTGGAATTCCAGTAATTTTTTAATTTATTTACAGTTAATGTGGAAAAATTGAGCTTGAAAGAGAACAGTAGATGTAGTTAAAATTAAATGATTTGTTCTTCGTACATTTTATTTATTTTTTTATTTTATGTTTTAACGAAAAACATAATTTATTATTACGTGCATGGAGATATGAGATTTTTTTCTGTTTTTCGTGCGTAAAACTGACTCCTCTACTTATGTGGTGATTTTTAAGCTTAGTAATGGAAAGTATGCTTTATCGCACTACCACGAAGGCAAGACAAAGTTACTGTTTGTACACAGGAAGATATTCGCATTTCATGCTCAAAGTAAAGCAAAAGACACGAAAAAATATGAAAAAAGAATTTCTGATGTATAATATATTTGTAACTAATTAATATCTTTCTAAAGTAGAATTAGCAAAAATTGCACTAATTTTTGTAATAAATGAATTTTCTTCATTTAAAGTAGAAAAATTTACTTCTTATAAATTAGTGGACTATTAATTTCTCAGCACATGATTATCTTGCGAATACAATTTTAATTATTTCTGTTAATGATTAATGATAGTTATGTTATTGGATATCTAAAAAAATATCTAAAAATTTATAACCCTATTAGTAAGCAATGTAAAATTTATTTAATTAAACGATATATATCGTAACGTATGAGTTTATGAAAATTTTCGATAAAAATCACCGTGTCAAAAAGTCTTCAATCGAAAACTTACAATAAAAACATAGTTGTTCAATTTTTCCAGAATTTTTCACAAAGCAATAAGAAAATAAAATACTTATTTTTACATAATTTATTTTAAAAAAAGCTTCCACCGCGAAGAACCGCAAAAAAAAATTAAAGAATCGTGATTTTATCCCCTACCCAGTGCACCTCCCTTTATTCCGATCTTTATCCGTCTTCTGACGCCCGGAAGATCCCTTTCCTTCGTGCGGCTCACGCAGCAGCGGTCGGGTAGAGAATTCCAAGCGACTGAGCGCAATAAAGCACATGAACCTCAACTCGGTATACAAGCCCCGCCTAAAAAATTGTCTCCTCTAACATGCACCGCACACACGCTCCACATTTCCCTCTCTTACTTTTTACCGCCGTACCCCATCCGGTCGACGCGTCTCCTCCCCCTGGAACCCCCCCCCCCCCCCGACATCTCGCGCCTTTGACTCGCGCCGAGCATTTCTCTCATCCCTCGGCCCGGGGGGTGTGCTCGCACGAGGTTCTCCGTCCGAGTCCCTTCGCGCGTCCCCTTCGCGATGTACACACGCCTGTATTTTCCGGCGGCGCCGTGCCCGGAATTTCGTCCGGGACGCGGCTGGAGATTTGCTTATGCGTCGCCACGTACCCGCTGGATTTGTCGCCGTCGGGAGCCCGCTCCGTGGCCTCTTTCTTATTTCGCGAAACAATTTTGGGGACAGGGCATAAATTTACCCGTGTGCGCCCTCCTACGCGTCACCCCCTCGCGTCGGGGCTTCGACGTTGACAGAGAGTCGCGTCCCGGAATTTTTCGCTTTCCGACGGGGGATAAACAAAAGGCCCCGCTCGATCGCCGAGTGACGATCTAAAAAATGCAGACGAACGTCGCTTAGGAATTCGTCGGTGAGACTCGCGTGTCTAATCGACGAAATAACGCGTATACGAGTAATGTGATCTCACAGTGTGTCGCTTAGGTTAAGGTTGTTCTCTCAGACTTTTATTTTATTCGACAAAAATTTTGGGAATCAGTGGACGTCTAAATAGAAGTATCGTAAATCTAGGGTGAAAATTTAAGACCAATTGATAATTTACTTCTTTTTTTTTAGTTATTTTTCAATGATAAACTGAAAAATTATGTGTGGCTCAGAATGAGAGTAACACAATAGTCACATTTTTGGAATTAATAGTTTTAGATCCAACAAGTCCGAATATACTCTTAACTTAATTTTTTTTTAATGCGACTTACGCCATTTTAACTCATTGCTATGGTAGATCTATCTATACTACAGGGATTGACTCTTCTTTTCGTGTCTTTTTTTTTAAACAGGCAATATATACAATTTCAAGTACGTGTCTACTGTACTTTGAAAGGTACGATTAAAGCAATTTTCTCAAATCTTTCATACATTAATAGATTCATCTTCTATCATTCTTTCACGAAGTTACCTTTCTCTATCTTACGGAGGGAACTACATTAACGCTGTTAGGAAAATTTCAGGATCGAACCAAAAGAGCAGCAGGTAAAATATTAATTATGAGGGTGGCGTTCATTAAGGTTTCATTGAGCTATGAGCGATTTTTTTTTTTTTTTTTTTGTCCGAGCGAGTTCGGAATATTTTCGAACGACTTTGCTGGGGCACGCAACGGAACGGGGAGGCATTTTCGTCAATTTAGTCATGAAGAACGTTATAATTGATCGTTACTGTCAAAGCGCTTCTCGTTACAATCGGATGAATTTTTTATATTTAATTCATTACTCGTCGGGATGAATAATCGATTTTCACTGTCGCAGCTTCGTTATTTACAGGGATTTTAAATGTAATAGCTTGTTCCATTAGTCAACTGGGTTTATTAAAATTTTCCTTCTCTCGCTGCTAATGAATTTCGTGCATTCGAAATTACGATGGAATTCGTTTAAAATTTTAATATCAACCCAATTGCTGTATCCGATAAATGTGGAGAAATCACTGGATCTATTTCATCCATTAATTGCGCAATATGCATTGCCTCTAAAAAGAAGACTATAAAAAGTTTAAAAAGTTCAGTATTGACGGTAAACATTCTTTTAGCGTTAATTTGACCAGTTTTCTTCAAATTTTAAAGTATAAAAACCTTTCCCAATTATTTTTAAGTATTTTGAATCAGAAATATATGACTTCTCCTAACAAGTGATACAAACCGAGTTTAGTCAGACACCATGATTATCCGTGCTATTTTCTCTTAGCATGAAAATTACGTATCATGCAATAAGGATAAAATAACTCTTAGTGATAAAGATACCAAAATAAGCGTAACACCACATTAATATCTATGATCTGAAAAGTTTACCATACAATTAAAATATGGCTTAAAAAATTGACCACTAACGCTGCATATTTTTTCATAAGAATTCTGGAAGAATTTGCATATCATTTTCATAAGAATTCTGGACCAAAATTACAAGTTCTCTCCTAGCAAGTGATAAAACCCGAGTTTAGTCAGACATCTCGATTTTCCGTTCCACATCCTCTCATCACGAAAATTAGGTAACACTCGTTTGATTTCCCGCAGCGAAAATAAAGGTAAAACAACCCTCGCAAGTAAAACACAAAGAATAAAAAGCGTCGTTCCGCATTAAAATCAATTCATTACGTTTCATCATCGACCGAGTAACAGTTCTCATCTCGTCGAACTTATCCAATCGAGAGAAGCCCGCCCCGCACCGCCGATCATTCGTCAAATCGGGACAACAAAAAAAAAAGAGAAGAATCTTCCTCGGGCGGGCATGTAATCGAAGTCCGACGGACAGACTCGCTCGCTCTCTAATTGAAAATAGTCAGTCCGTGTAATGCAGACGTCGCGCGTCGGCGGCGCGGGGGGATAGGCGAGAGGAGAGCAGAAGTCAATCTCGTGCCCGGGCTAACCGCGTTTGTTATTACGGCCTCGATGAGAGCGATATGCGGCTTTCTCTCTTTCCCCTACCGCCCGGGCGGGCTCCATTCTCCCCCGGCCACGCGCATTATACGAGCCTCGGAGCTTTCGGAGCAGTCAAGCTCAGCCGCGCTCGCGTGGATATGTGTGTACGTGTCGTGGGAGGCTCGAGTTCCCTCGGCTTGTTAAGCGCGGCAGTAACGTCGCGCCACAGGTGGTGACCCTGCATTCTCTCGTCTCTCTCTTTCGCTGCGTCTGTGTGGCGCGCTTGCACGTGTGGGTGGGAGCGCGGCCTCATCAACGTCAGCGGGGCCACGATGCCGCCGCGCCTCCGAGTATAACCGCTCGAAATGGATTATTTACGGCTTAATAATGCCGCCGACGTTGCTGCCGGTACTGCTGCTGGTGTCGTCCGTCGTCGTTGTGTCTACATCCTATACGCCAAAAACGCCGCGAGCGAATCCACCGGAGCGAAGACACTGCGGGCGATATTAGCGATTCGCGACGATTCGATCCCTGTGCTGTTAGAACTTACTCGGATGGATGATTTGATCAAATGCTGGTGGAGATGAATATTGTATTTTGTATGTAGGATTAATTAAAAACATAATTTTTACTTTTTTATCGTTAATGCTACAGCTGTCGTTTGTAAAAATGAAAAATTGAAAGATTGATTCAAAATGAAAATTGAATGGGAGGGATCCCAGTTCATAAATAACTTGTTTGTATATGTTTGTTTATAAAGAAAATGGACGATATTTAAATAAAATATGTAGGATTAATTGAGTTTAGAATTCCCTTTTTACTTTTACTGATTAGATATAGGGTATGCTCAACTTAAGAGCTAAAGGATTCAAAAACTTGATTATCCTTATACATTGAAAAAAAAAGAATAATTTTTAGCAATGTGTTCCTGAAAGGTTTTTCAGGTTTTTGCAAGTAAATAATTCTCTAAGGGTACTAAATATTCCTTCGAAAAAACTGTAAAATGAGTTTAGTTTTCATTTCAGATGAATATTTAATGGATCCAGAGATATAATTTACTTGGACAATTATTAAAGAATTACTTTTTAAATGCATCATTTTTTCCAGTGCGTCTTCTTCTAATTTTTAAATAATTTTTGGATACTTTTATCGACAGAAAAAAAAGCTAAGTAATATTCAGCTAAAATATCTTTAGCACAATGACCTTCTAAAAATAAATAAATGCATACTACTTACGTACTCTTTTACGCTACAATATAAGTGAATATCCACTTATTCATAATTAGAGAAAAAGAAGTTCAATATGCTCTTTCAACATTACCAAAAGATTTTAATTCAATTAAACTTCCAAATAAATCCTTATAAATTTTAATTCCAAAAAGTATACCCGACAATCGCACCGCAAACAACAACGCGTGGGCAACCTCGATCAATCCTATTTCGCAGCATAAACGTTTACCAGTCAATAACGAAAATAGAATTCACACCATAATCAGCCGAGATTCAATTACCAAGTTAAACCCCCAGTTTAACCGACGCGTAATTGGTCCTCGCGAGATAATTTTACAAGCCCAAACAATAGAGCCCAGAGCAGCCCAATGAAACGCAGTTGCCGCTCCAGTCCCCCACCCCTGAAACGAAAATCCCGAACAGCAACACAACAAGCGGGGTGCATCAATCTAAACAGCGTGCTTTCCGTCTGTTGCAGGAGAGAAGCCGTACAAGTGCAGCTGGGAGGGCTGCGAGTGGCGATTCGCCCGCTCGGACGAGCTGACGCGCCACTATCGCAAGCACACCGGCGCCAAGCCGTTCAAGTGCCGGCACTGCGACCGCTGCTTCTCGCGCAGCGATCACCTCGCCCTCCACATGAAGAGACACGTCTAATGTCTGCCGAGCGGCCGGCCGTCGCCCACCGACACCGTACCCCCCATCCACGACGTCGCGCCCCGTACCGACACCTCCACACCTCCCGGACCCCCCCTCACCGCCGAGCGACGTAGAGAAGATGAAGAACCTCGGCGTCTCTCGAACGGACCCCGAGATCCTGCAAATGTGATAGATCGTTGTTTCGAGAGTCATTTGTGTGTGCGCGTGTGTGCCTGCGCAAGCGTGTGCGACTGAGTGTGCGTGAGTTAATTAAAGTACCAGGTGTATCCCAGACTTAGACGAGTTTTCAAGAGCGTCTTACGTTTTTATGCGAGCGCGCAGCCTTCGTCGCGACGCGAAGGACGAAAAGAGAGAGAGAGAGAGAGAGAGAGAGAGAGAGAGTGAGTGAGAGAAGGAGAAGAAGAGGAGCCAAGAGGAGGGCCGTTCATCCGGCGCCCGCGAGGATAGAGAGCGCCGATCACTGCCAATGGGAGCGAGTAGCGCACGGACATAATTTCCTCCAGACCGATTCAGAAGATATGAGCGACGCAACGCGTCGGGCGAGACAGTAGTGCGCCGCGTCGAAAAAAAAAAAACAAATTAAATGCTGCATTAGTTGTTTTGGATATAGATGGGGTATAAAATAAAATGCTGCATTTGCGGTTTTCTTTTAATGGGTAGGGGTACGAATGAAATGATGCGTTAGTAGTTTTTGATGGGTAGGGGTGAAGGGTGCAGTTGTTGACCGAGAGATAATCGTCATTGACCAGCAGTGATAGTTATTGACCGTCATTTCCTTATGGATCATCACTGTCACGGGTAAGATTATGGTTAGGGTCGGTCACTGAACCATTTGCCTCTATATGTTAGCCGTTTAAAAAACGACTAATTTAACTGTCTGCTAACGGTAAACACTTCATTCAAAAAATGCACATAATGCCTATTTTAATCTACAATTTTAGATTAGCGTGACCACAAACAAGAACTGCTAAATTGAGCGCTTCAAAACGGTAGTAACGTGCTATAAAAGTGCCTTCGAGAAAAAAAGAAATTTTTGCTGTTTTTTTAAGGCAGAGTCTCCGGTTTTTTGAAGGCATCTTCAGTAGCACATTTGTAAAAGGTCAATTTAGCCAGTGCAAAATAACTAATGCATTATTTTACGTTTTTCCGCGCGCGTCCGGAGAGAATCTTGCTGCTCCGTTTTTTTTTTTTGCGCTCAAAAATTTGATAGAGCTCGAGAGCGAGCAACGTCCAACGTTCGGCCCGCGTTTCGAGGGAATACGTTAAATACTTGACTTTCGGAGCGATCGACAATATGGGAATTTCCATTCGTTAATGCGTCCTTCTGCAGAATTGCGTGTTCTCCATTGAAATACATTTGATCGGCTTACAGAAATTCAGCATAGTATACGCACACAGAATGCTGAAAGCAATCACGTCGTTAATTCCGCTAACGGCAACTATTTTTAATTACCAATTAGCAAGCTGCCTCATAAGTGTCATCTAATGACCGGCATTTTTGTTTTCAGTTGAAAATAAAAAAAAAACAGTAATAAATAAATAAATAAACGAAACTCATCACGACGACGGAATTTGGAAAATTCTCTCCGGCGCAGGCGACTAACAGCTCGCCGTCGAGCGACGAGTAAAAATAAAAAAAAAACTGCAAACGACACAAAAAATAAAAAACGAAAGAGGTCGCACGCGGGGGGAGGTAGAGCAGCACGCGCGTACGCTCACGCCCGGCGAGAATGACAATTAGCCCCGGATTCGCAGTCCGCTTTTTGTGCACAAGACCAACGGGGTAAAAGAGGGAGGATGGACGTGTGCGGTTTAAAAAAAAAAAACAAAAAAAAAAAAAAAAAAAAGAACAGAGCGTGAGGGAAGAGGGCAGTTCCAAAGGGGCACAAAAGCGAAAGATATATGCGAGAAAATTTTTCCATTGTTCTTATGTACGCCGCCGCACGCAGATGGCGATTGTTCTTCAGCGCGAGCGTGAGCGAACGAGCGAGCGCCGCCCGGGCGCGCGTGTATGCACAATCATTTAGAGCGGATAGAGAGACGGAGACAGAGCGAGCGACAATAGAAGCAATTTTCAAAGCCCAAGCGGTGCCAAATGTCACATTGTTTCGAGCGTCTCCTTTCTTGTGACGGCAAGAGGGACACACGCCGCCATATCGATGACGCGAAAAATAAAACAAAAAATAAAATGGAAACAAGACTATGGGTAAAAAGAAGCAACTGAGCATGCGCTAATTCGTGGGTGATCCCTCTCGCCGTCGCTTTTCGTTTTTATCTCTTTTTTTTTCTGTTTTTTTTTTTATTTTTTTTTTTTAATGCACCCCCTCGCTATTCGATTTCCCTCGTTTAATGGGCAAGCGTATGTATTTTCAATCTTTCGCGGTTGCGGCTCGCTGTGCCGCGGTGTGCTTTTCAGGAATAAAAAAAAAAGTAAGCTCCGGCGATGCGTCGAGTCCCGACACGCTCCCCTTCGTCTGTATACGATTTTCGAAAGCTCGCCTAGCGAGAAAAAGGATATTTTTGGACTTTTAGAAATCCGAGGGAGAGACGGATGTTCGGGGGTGCAACCGATGCGCTTGCGTACGCTCGAGTTCGTTTAATTTTATTTTTTATTATTTTGATTTTTTTTTTTTTTTAATTTAACGCTAAAATTTATATTAGTTCGTTATCGATGGAGTATTTTATTTTTATGTCAATTTTATATTATTTATTGAATTTTTAAATGTGTAAAAATTTATTTTAAGCCTCCTTTCTTTTTGTATTAATTTTAAAAGATCGTTAATTTTTAAGAAAGACACTGATTATTATTATTTTATTATTATTATTTTTTTTTTTAATAGAGAAAATAAAAGGTATCAATCGAGCGCACCGACTCGTATCGACGGCAAGAAAGTCGACGCCGAACAATCGAAAATGTATGCAAAAATCAATCATCCGAAACTAGCTCCAATCGTCCGATAATCAAGCGAAAGACAAAGCAAAAGGTTGCGCACGTATAGGCATTTAGAGAAAGAGCGAGAGAGATAGAAAAAAAGTATAAAATAAACACGAAGAAACGAACAGACAATTTATTCAGTGGCCAAATTATAAGTTTTGAATTTTAGCAGGCGCGCGAGTGTGGTGTGCAAGCAGCGCAGGGTAAACTTTAGGGGGTGAAAAAGTGAAGAGAAAAAAAAACAGAAGAAGAAGAAGAAGATCTAATGCAGGATGCGAGTAAAAGTCGTCTCGCGCGCGCTGTATCTGTGGGATCATTAATAATTCTGCGCCAGCCTCGTATGCTTCGCGCGCGGTGATATACAGTATGAACGTGGATTATGTGCTTGATTGCGGATCGATGAAAGGAAGAGAAGGAGGGACGGAAGCGAGATGAAGAAAAAAAAAAGAGGAAAAGGAAAGAATATAAAGAAAGCGAATGGACTTTCTTCGCGCGAGGGGTTCTTTCGTATTTTTTTTTTCTTTCTCGGACTGCTCTTCGCTTTGTTTGTTGTTACTCTTACCAAAATAAACTGCTGAAAGAACTATTTTCTAAATCATTACTTAAACAGCTGATGAAGTACCGATGAGTTATAACATAATTCTCTGATAATAAATTGGCAACTACTGACTAACTGCTCACCAGCAACAATAGGTAAACTGCTTAGTGAAACTAAATAGTTTGCCAGTAGTACTGGGCCAGAACTACTAAAATCAAATAGTTAATACGTCACCTCAAACGCAGAAAAGCGCATTTCAAAAAAGGCCTATTTTAATTTGTTAATTTTATAGTTCTAGAGTAAACTGTTCCAGTAGCTGATAAACTTGCTATCTAAATATGAAAGAGTGAAATTCAATCTGAAAGAGTGAAATTCAATCTGAAAGAGTGAAATTCAATCTGAAAGAGTGAATATTCACTCTTTCAGTGTTATAAGTCATTCACTTTTCCCAAGTTGATGATTTATAACGTCAAAGAGTGAATTTTCACTTTTTCATATTTCGAAGCTGTGGTATCATTCGTATGCTACCCTAAGTTTATCAGGTTTCGAAAGAAATTATTTTAATGTAGAGCTCTAAAAATGGCAAATTAAAATATGCTTTTTTTGAAATGTGCTTTTAGTTAGAGGCGACGAATAATAGTTAATCAGTAGTTTTTAGTAGTTTTTAGGAGTTCTCGCGGTGGTTTTTATATCGAGTAGTTTATTTTTGTAAGGGCCGTACAGATCTTATTGGAACATGTGCAAGTTTTAACGACCATACGAGGACAGAGAGAGAGAGAGAGAGCGAGAGATATAGAGAGAGCGAGAGAGAGAGAGAGAGAGAG
>JAWWEN010000001.1:18775219-18790852 GCA_035582955.1 Sycophila texana
GAGAGAGAGAGAGAGAGAGAGAGAGAGCGAGAGAGAGAGAGAGAGACAGAGTGAGAGTGGGAGAGAGAGAGAGAGAGGGAGAGAAAGAGAGAAAGAGATAGTAAATGAATGAGCGCAGCCCAAGGACGAGTGACTCGAGCCTCCCCTATATATACGTACGGGAGAGCAGGAGAGCGAAAGCCAATAGACACGTCAGACATTCCGTTGAAACTCGCGTCATTCGTGCGATGCATTTTTAAACTCGCTGAGATGCGAGGAGACATGAGGAATCGCGAAAATAGGGCAACGCCGAGTTGCCTCGGTTCTCGTACAACTTCGAGGCCTAAAACCACACGAGAAGTTAAAAAAATAAAAAGCGTTGCGTATACGTAGGTAATATTTATCGCCAGAGAGTCGCGAAAGAGAGTTTAAAGGAATAAAATAACGAAAAAAAAAAATTAAAAGAAAGGATTGAAGGCCGATACCTCGACGGTCGGTCTTCGACGAAACTCTTCCAACCAAAACGAGTCAGTTTCACATAGTCACTATCAGCGCCATGGACATAACAAATAAAAAAAATATACCAACAAACGAAAACACACTGATTTCATAGGTAGGCTAGCGTTTTTAGGAATTTTATACAAGCATGCAAAGAAGAATATTAAAAATAAAAAAATGGTAAAGCAAAGTAAAAAATATATACGTTTAAAAAGTATATAAAGTAAGGACAGAATAAAAAGAGAGAGAGAGAGAGAAAGTGGCATATTCAATGCGTATTCTATGTTCTTAGCCAGCGTCAAAGAATTTACGTATATATAAATAAATATATATTAATAGAGCCAAGATCCACTTTTAAATAAAAAAAAAAAAAATAAAGTAAAATAAAATGATCGTTCAAATTCTCGTTCGAAGG
The DNA here is from genome assembly GCA_035582955.1 of Sycophila texana. Lineage (NCBI taxonomy): Eukaryota > Metazoa > Arthropoda > Insecta > Hymenoptera > Eurytomidae > Sycophila > Sycophila texana. The sequence continues at coordinate 18,776,112 of JAWWEN010000001.1, forward strand.
ATCCTCGCCACACGACGATTTTTCGATGACGATTAAGCAGACGACGATTATATAATTGCTGTGAGTTGAGCGCGAGCGAAGAGAATATAAATATAAATTAAACGAAAGAAAACAAGTGAATGAACAGATTTAAAATTAAGTAAGATAAAAAGTACGAGCGTGAAGAGTTAAGAAAACAAAAAATGAAAAGAGGAAGAAGTGTGAATTAGGGGCCGCCGCGCGTGCGTAACGGCCGAGGTATTATTTTTTTTTATTTTCTAAGTTTTCTTCGCGTTTCGGAAGGGGTCAGTTCGCCTCCCCTCCGAAGTAAAGCAGAGACGCAAAGTAAAATTCGCGAATGAAGAAAAACAAATCAGAACGATCGGTATAGAATTAAAAAAAAACTTTTTTCACGAAAAAAAAAAAACAGAGAGCCTAAAAAACAAAGAGCAACAGCGCACTTACTTTTAAGGTTCTTCGTAGTAGATTTTTCGCCAAGTCCCGCAAAAAAATCCAGAGGGTCGTAAACAAAGTAAACTAATTAAGGAAAATAAAATTAAAAAAAAAAAACAAAGAAGAATATTAAATAGAAAAAAGAAGAATAAATCGTTATAGACGCGCGGACAAGCTTTCGCGATGAGAAAAAAATTCCGTACCTCGTTGTGTATACATCATCTATTTGTATAATTGTGAATAAGCGATAAGGCGTATGATGATGTGATTTGTTACACGTGTGATTAAAAAAAAAATAATAATTAAAATGAAATAAATGAATGAAGTCGACAAAAAGTAAAATCTCTGCACTCTTTAACAAAAAATAAATAATAATAATAAATCAGAATCGCGCGCGCGCGTAAACAGCGTTGGAGACTTTGCGCGACTATGTAATTTTGTACTAACGGATAGTAAAAAAAAAAGAAAATTCACAGAGAAAAATAATGAAAAGAAAAAAATTTAACCGTGTGCAAGAGAAAGGATGTGCGAGCGGAATGAGCTTTGTTATTACACCTTCTAAAGGGAAGTGAGCCTCGTGCAACGAAACAAAAACAAATAATAATAATAATGTTTAAAGAGTAAAACGAGAAACAAAAGAAAAAAGTAACCGTTAAACGCGTAAATGGAGAGTGAGCTGAAAGATAAAATATAAAAAAGGGAAAATCAACACGATGGGCTTTCGTTTTCGTGTATGAAAGAGTAGAGTTTCGAAAAAAGCGCCAAATGCAGAGCGTGAGCGTGAACTTGGAAAAAAAAAACAGAAAAAAATATTAGAAGACAGGAAGTACGGGGGCGCTTTCGCTGCACTGCGACCATCGCGCTTTTCTCCATATACCCCTTTGCATCGTCACCTTCTGCTCCAATCGCCGACTGCTTTCATAAAAACCCTTACTTCCCTTTTCGACCTTCTCATCCACCTCCTGAGATTTTTCAGATTCGTCGATAACGCGGCTAATAATATGCGCCGCGAAACGACTTTTTTACCCGACATGTGAAACCGATTTTTCATGATAATAAAACATAAGTGAGAATTGAAATTAACCACGTGCCAAATGAGAAAGATAAAAATCATAGTTTTCTTTACTAGACGACAAAAAAATAAAAATTATTTATCTAAAGCTCTACAAAAAGAAAAAAGAAAAACAAAGTCAAGGTTCATCACAAGCCGAACGGTAAAAATCCACCGTCGATATACTTTCGCACAGTTCGAAAACTCCAAAAAGTGAAATATAAAAAAAGGTATATTTTCATTCCTCGAGTTATATGACCATAAAAAAAAAAGGAAAAAGATCGTATGTCGTAGGAATAAAAGAATAAACCATATACATAAACACACATTCACGATTCTGCGCGACTCAAAGTGACACTCGCTCAACTTTTGATTCGAAACAATAGAAAAAATTTCGAGTCCATCGTTCGATTCAATGCTTGCGCTTGAGAGGCAACGATTCCCTTCTCTTTCCACGGCATATCTATCTAAATATGAAAGAATGAATATTCACTCTTTCAACGTTATAAGTCACTCACTCTTTCCATTGTGGTCGATTTATAATGACAAAGAGTGAATTTTCGTTCTTTCATATTTAAAGGGATACGCATTACGAGCATTCCTTGCGATTGTACACCTTCATAACCGCCGCCTACGCGTTTCTATCGATCATCCCGGGGAAACTTCACCGCCGAACGCGCACAAAGCACGCGTCGCTTTACTTTTCCATGTAACAACTGCACGCAATTCGATCCCTCCTCTTCTCCTTACTTTTTACTGTAAATTACGAGTTAATTCCCTCGAAGTGTACGTCGGGATCAAGCAGCCCGGTTTTTCCCTTTTTTTTATATCGCGCAATTTTTTTACAGCCCTATACCCTCGCCTCGCTCCTCCGGAGGGGGCAAGGCGCCCAGGGCAATAATTTTTTATTGCACCCTTCGAAGTATTATTTTTCTTTTTAGAGCTTTTTTCGAACTATTTACTTCTTCATAAAGCTCGTAACTTCCTCCTCCCTCCCTCTCTTCTTTTCGTACCTTAAAACAGATGTTTTTTATTTTTATAAATGTTCTTGTTTGGTTCGCCTTGTAACTTATTTAAGCACCCTTTTTTTATCCCTCTTTACTTTACTCTATACCCTTTTTCTTTTTTTTTACCTTTTTTTATTCGCGAAACGCGCTGATTAAACCGGCGCGAATTCAGTATTATTAAAGTCGTTGTTTTTAAGGCTTTTCGCCGTTATTTCGAGTGAATGAATTTTAGCGCAAATGAAATGAAAGAATCGAGCTGCGCAGCTCAGATGCGAGGGCTTTTTACTCGATGAATTTTTAAAATCTATTTAATAAGAAAGAAAAAAGGAAAGCGAAAAGATTTTTCAGTGCAATATGCATAGTGGGTTAATGGAAGGAAATTTTCATCCTAAAAGGTTCGCCTCGCTTTTCCTATGAATAAACAACTATAAAAAAAAAAGAAAATTCGATCCAAGAGTACTCGCCTCTGACGCAATCGTCTTAAGCACAAGAAACAAAGCACACGCGTTAGGCCTACATTAGCTGGCACTAAAAGCGAAAAAAACGGACAATTCAATGATTCAATAAAAAAAAAGATACTTTTTAATACCACGGACGAAACGAAAAAAAAAAAATAAAAAAAAAGCACAAAACAGAGCGACACTGAGATATACTCTTCACGTTTGTTCTCACTTAGAAGCCTCGAGATAAGTCCCCAACAGCGCCGTTTTTCTTTTCTTTTCGCATGCATCCTCTAACTCGCAGTTTTTCCATTGGACGTCGAACGGCCCGTGCAAACAATATCTCTCGGACGATGAGAAAGAATAAATAAAAAATAAAAAAATAAATGAATAAAAAAAGACCGCCACATCCGTCACGAGCACACACGCACACGCATATATATATATATTTATATATACATATGTAACCACACTCGGACACGTCTCCGCCGATGAATCGCAAGAAGAGCTGCGCGCGCACACGCGAACTTTACAACGCGAAGAGAAAAAAAAAAGATATAAAATATGAAGTCATCTACCAAAGATTCGTACAACATTGTTCATTATTAGCGATGTTTCTCCGAGTTCGCAAGAGTATAAGAGAGAGAAAGAGAGGAAATCATTTTATATTCTATAGTTTATGTTGTTTTATTTTTTAAATCTATACCCACGTTTTATTTTTATTTTTTTAATATTTAAAACGTTGATAGTTTTTAATTCGCGACAGAGAAGCGTATTATATACATAAGTAAGACAAATAAATAAAATGTATTATTCGAGTATTTTTTTTCTCTTTCATCATTCGACGCGAAAAGAAAAAAAAAATCTCGAGAGGCGTGCATGTAAATCGTTGTTTTATCAGTCGAGTACCTTCCGCTTCGCTATACGCCAAAACCGCCGTGTGAAGCGTGAGAGGGAAAGAACACACACACAGCGGAAACCAATATAATTGAGAAGTACCGAGGGTGATGATCCCTTAATCGAGTCCTTTCTTTTTTTTTTATGTCTCCTTTTTTTTTGTCCGACGATAAAAAAAAAGCGAAAGGGAAAAAAAAGTGTTCTCGCATTAAAGGAAACTGTCTTCACGATTCTTATTAAGCATTTGTAATGAGCGCATGGATTGGTTTGAGAGAGAAAAAAATGAAGAGTGAGAGCTTTTAAATCGTGTGCGTTTGAGACGGGGTCGTATTGAGGTGAGAGAGAATAAAAAAAATTTTAAAGAGAGTAAAAATCAAATTTTTTGAGTGTCTATAAGGGAGAGCGGGAGAAAATGAGTAAATAAAATTTTAGGAGGTAAGGCAAGATGAAGTGAGTGTGATTATTGAAAGCACGGGATACAAGTTGAATATTCAGATTATATGATTTTTACATAAATTATTGACTAGGGCTAACGCTTATTATTGTCATTGTCATTATTAATTATTCATTAATTATTACGATTATTATTGTAATTCTCATTATTAATTATTAACTCGTTATCGATTCTGTATTACCACTTTTAAGCTGTTTAATTGTACAAAAGAATTAATTAGATGATAAATTAATTGTAAGTAAGCTTAGCTAAGTAAAAGAAAACCTCTTGTCGCTTGTAAGATCAATGATTAATTATTATACGAACTTTAATAAGTATAAAAAAAAAATTAAATAAAAAAATGACGGAAAAAATTGATTAAGCTGTTATACCGCGCGAAATTAGAAAAAAAAACATGTGGGAAGGAAGCGCGAGAGAGAGATAAAAAATTATTATTGTCGACCGACGCCAAATACGTTCTTCCGCATTTCTTCGGCGATTATTCGTTTTTTAAGGGGGATGCACGATAAAGGAATTTCTTCTGTACCAAAAGAATATATGGGATTGAAAGCGAACGAACAAAAATAGGGATAAAATGAGAGAGAAATATTGTGCGAGAATAGTAAAGAGAGGAAGGAGAAAAAAGAGAGTATAAGGAGAGTAAAAAAAAAACACAATGGGTCGGTGCAAATTGTAAATAGCAATGATGTTGATATATATATGATTATTTCGTACGAGAATAAAAAAAAATAAGAGAGATGAAGGTTATATCTATTATTGTAAGCTCGCTTTTGAAGCTTCGATGTCGTTTTACTTTTTTATTTGAATGAATAGAAGGATGCCGATGGTGGAAAATAAAGTCGTTTTTAAAATGCAGGATTATTTTTTTATGCGAAGAAAAAAAAGAATTGAAGTTTTTAATTTAAACACACACACTCCGCTGTTTATTCGTCTATTGCGTATAAAAAAAAAGTATATTACATTTGTAAGGAGAAAAAGTCTTATCTGTATAATTATTATAATATTGTTTCTCTGTAAATATTAGCGTTATGTGACGCGCTTTTGAATGGCAAGCGAAAGAATGCGAATATTAAGAAAAAAAAATAAAAGATAAAGAATAAAAGATCAGTGGAAGGTGTAGCCCCGAAAAGCTCCGTGAGCATTTTTTCGCTGCTTCGAAAAGCTTTCCATGAGTAATTAATTAATTAATTAATTGAGAGATGTTCTTATCGCAGCGAAATGATCGTGTTCATCGCCTCTGTCGTATATATACGTTTTTTTTTCTTTCTTTTTTCTTTTTGCCGATTTTTCTGTTCCGTATAGAGAGATTCGAGAGACGAAAAAAAATCGTTCGAGTTTGCAGCGATCGGTACTGTAACTGTAATAGGAAATGAAAAAAAAAGACATTGTTAAGAGTTGTATTAGTTAGAGAATTAAAGAAAAAAAAAGAAAGCGGAAAAAGCTCGAGCTTTTTTTCGTTTTTTTTTTTTTAATGAATAAACAAAAAAGTAAGCAAATGATTACGCAATTGAAGCTATGGGATTCCTTTCGCGAGTCGTCTTACCTCCTTGAAAATCCGCGTGTAAGACCGCGAAAAAGCGTCAAGTAAGGAAAGAAAAAGGTTAGAAAAAGAAAAATATTAAATGTAAATGAGCAAAGAGGGCGAAGTGTGTGCAATGTGCAGTATGCCTGCCGCGAGTGTGAGAGCGTGAGAAACTCAGGAGAGTGACCTTTACACGGTACTTTCACTTTTTTCCGAGAATATTCCATTAGAGAAGGAGAGAACGGCGAGAAAAGCGTATAACAAGGACAAAACAAAAAAAATAAATGATAAATAAATAAATAAATGAAAATACGAAAACAACGAACGAAGCTTTTTCTTCCTCTTGGTCAGCTTGTGTGTCTGTGTGCGTGCAAAATGTATGCGCGGCAAAGATAATGAAAAAAAAAATTATAAAAAAAATCTTCAAAAAAAAGGACAAAAAAAAAGAAAAAAAAGACGTACGGATACAGATTTAAAATACAAAAAATGTGTGTGTAGGTGTACAGCGCGCGTGTTTTTCCCCGTCGGATGAAGCTTCAAGTGACTAAACGTGTAAGATAAACAAAAATAGAAAAAAAAAGAAACGAAACACACAGGCTCGCACACACGCAGAGAAAAAAAGAGAGAGAGATTGAAAAAAAAGAAACAACACCGACAGTTGTTGAATAATAGAAAAAAAAAACGTGAAATCCGGAGATATTCATTGTACATCCCTCGAGATTTTCGAGAACCGCCAACCATCCATCGACTGTAAACCATCGCTCTCCACATCGTTTCTTCTCGTTCCGAGGAAATAAAAAAAGAGACGTCCTTTTCTGTGCCCCCTTCCCCCTCAATCCATTCCCCTCACCCGCCATTTGTTGTTTTCGTATGAACGACACGCACCGACGTGCGAGTGTCTTCTTGTTTTACTTTGTATTATCGAGCCGCCAGCCCCTCCTCCGCAATTTTCGTCGCGAGCGCGGCGCCTGGTGTGCAGAAAGGACAGATTGAGCGCGAGCTTTTTTTACCTCCTGGCGCATACGAGACGCGGAGGGTGGGACTAACAAAATAAAAAGAAGAGAAATAAGCAAGAGAAAAAAAACAAGGCAAGGAGTCCGGATGCGATTCGTGCGAAAGAGAGAGAGAGAGAGAGAGAGAGAGAGAGAGAGAGAGAGAGTGAAAAATTTGTTCGTGCTTTTTGTACGTCGACGATGCATGACGCGAGAAAGTGTGTGTGATAATGTACGCAAGCGAGCGAGCGTGAGAGAAAGCTGATTTCTTCATTTTTCTTGTGAACAAAAAATTTATACACGATGATGTACAATTTCTATAATTTTAAGTGTAACTTCTTTGTTTTGTTCTTCTGAATAAATGTAAAATTTACAAAAATCAAATCCAAGTCCTATGTTTTATCGACACACACACACACACACTGCTATCTCGTGGCTTTTATATCTACGAACAAAAAAAGAAGAAGAAAAAAAAATACATGCGCTCATGTCACATTACTATCCACGCCATAATCAATGCATAATCATTTCTCATTAAAAAAGCGCGAGCAAGGCGCACATAATTTTCCACGCTTGACGATACTATAAGCGAATTCATCAGGATTTTTATACGTTCCAAAGAAGAAGAAAAAAAAAGTAAAAGGGGGAGGAGAAAAGGAAGGCGGCGGCTGCGGCGGGGATAAATCGCGAAATGCGCGAGTACAAAAGGGAGGGGGAGGGGGAGTAGGCAGAGGAGAGGGCGAAGAAAGAAGAAATTAAGAGAGGGAACAAAGCCGCGCCTTTATTCGCCCTTTTCTCTCCTCTCATTCGCTCTTGAATAGCTCTTATATTATTTATGAAGATAAATACACGCACGCGCATCGCGGACCGCGCGCGGGGCTAAAGCACAAAAGGGAAAATACACCAGCCGCCTCTTTCTAATGCTCTCCGCTCGTGATAGTCGAGGCAAGGGACGATAATCCTCACTTTTTAAGTTATCTCACAAAGAATGAATAGACAGAGAGAAAGAGAGAGAGAGAGAGAGAGAGAGAGAGAGAGAGAGAGAGAGAGACAGTAAAAAAGTAAATAATTAAATTAAAAAAAAAGTGAACGAAGCTCTGATAAATGTTTATGTACATACATAATGCATATTTATTTTGAAAGATAGATAGAGAGAGAAAGAGAGAGAGAAAAGCTCGTAGCATCTTCGTGTACATCATTCAGTGTATATTGTTTAAATAATCCATAATGTGTAATTAAAAAAAAAAAGCTCTCATGTACTGTTATCATTCTCAATTATTACTTATCGATCAGCCATTGATTATCCGCCATTCGATTCCCTTTGACTGTATACCCGCTCCATTCACAATCGTCTTTTTAATCGATATAAGTCACTCGCTCGCCGCTCCATCCGCAAAACGGGAGGGAGGACTTTTTTCAGACTGCCCATAGCGCCTCGTCGAAGGAGCAAGAAGATGAAGGGATGCGGATACAGAGACACAGAGATACGGAGAGAGAGAAAGAGAGAGATAGAGAGAGAGAGAGAGAGAGAGAGAGAGAGAGAGAGAAAGTGAAAGTGAAAGTGAGGGGAAGTGAGGGAGGAAGCTACGGTAGAGAATGCGAAAGGTTCCGAGGCGAAATCGAGAGGGGCTTGCGGCCGCTGTAACCTCATCATTCATGAATAGCTTGTATTTCTGCTCAGTGCAAAATAAACGTACGTTCCTGTTGAAAATGGCGACTCGTTTCTCTTTTCTTTACTTCGCTTCTGTTATTCTCGTCTTTTTTTTTTCTCTCACCACTTTTTTACCCTCGGTCCCCGAGACTCTTCTCCCGCCTCCTCGCTATTTTGGCTCCTGCGGCGCTCGTCCACCAAATCCCCTCGGCGTTTCCCTCGACGCGAGCGACAAGAATCATTTGTTTCCTTTGGCTGCGCGAGCGCCGCAGCCAACCGGATAAACAGAGCGCTTGTACGGCTGCGAAAACGATATTTCCTACCTTCTTTTACCTCAATACATCTCGTTCTTCTTCTTTTTTTTTTCTGCCTTCATTTTTACTTCGATTGATGCTGCGAAAAAAATTCATTTTATAAAGCTTTTTATTGATTTTTAATATTTTATATTGTTTGGGCTGTTGAATTTTTTTTAATGTTATTTTCGATTGTACATAAATTACTTTGTTACATTAATTAATTACGTAGAATTTATTTTTACTAAATAGAGTCAATGAATGTGAAGAATTTATTATTTTCCTTTGTGTTCATTTATCATTTCTTTGGGGAGTATGAAGGTAAGTAAGGATTGATTACATAATAGCAAACTTTTTTTGAAGGGCAGTTCATTTTTTATATACAAATCCTTATTGAAAATTTAGTTTTATCTCATTACAAAATGCTCTTTTAAACATTTTCTTATTATTTTAAATGTTCCGTAAAATAAAATTTAATGATCTTTACTGAAGGGCATTGTCTGACCAATAATGACTTAATCTACTTAACATAGTTCTTTCAAAATCTCGAGTTCTACATTTTTAGTTACAGTATTTTTTCTAATGCAGGAGAGTATTCAATAAATATAACAATGCATTTTCAAAAGCAGTAAACGGTACTACTTTTAAGTATTCATTCATTTTTAAAGTTAGTGCTTGTAATATAAGAGCAAGTGAGCGATGCGCTCCGGAGAAAACGATTCTAGTGACTGGTCCACGAGAGTTCTCCAAAAATCTTTCAGAATTTGCAGATGAAGGTAAGAAACGTTTATAATAAACTTTGAGGAATCTTCCAATACTCTTTTTATATCATTGTAAATAACTTATGTTGCGCACCAACGTCATTAGTATATATTTATATCGCGTTATTACCAAAATCTTGTATTTTATGCATTCTTTACTAATATTTTAGGATTTTACGTTACATATTTAGTAAGTGGTATCAAAATTTATGCTTTGATATTATTTTCATTATTTTTTTGGGGGGCATTCAAAAATATATTACGCTCTTTCACTACTCAATTGTATAGTGATTCATTCTTTTAGTGATATAATAAATAAATAATATTCCATTAATTATATAATTTAATAAAAATGAGCACCATAATAAACATAAAAAAAAAATCGGCGTGGAAAAAAACCATTGTACAAAAACAAAAAGATTTAAAAATAAACATTTTAAATCGTACACTGCTGTTATCTTCGTTGCTCATCTCCAGGCGCCTCATCAATGACTCAACGTATATAATATACACATATATACATCCAAGCCATACGCGCTCCTGCCGCCGCTGCATAAATCCCATCTGGTCCGACCGCACATAAGACCACGGCCTACCCCCCGCGAATCTCCCAACAAAGAAGACTAAGTGACAAAAATACACCCGACCTCGGAGAGGAGGAAGCAGTACTTCGTAACAAATCTCCTCGGAGCGCATACACATATATAGATCCCCGTCCCCACGGCCGTTCGGCCTTATCGCGGCCCCCAAGCTTTTATCTGGTCGCTCGCTCGCCGGCTTTCCCATATCGCCCCGATAATTATTCATCCTGTCGTCGTGCGCAAAAATCCCCACCGCCACATAAACCTCCTCCTCTCCTCTCGCAGCGCCGGAAATCTGCGCGCGCGAAGACACGCGACGGAAATTACCTGCGCTGCATATCATTCGCACGTGCTCGACACGCTGCCTTCTACGGCGCTATGCGAGGATGGTCAAGAGAAAGAGAGAAAGAGTGAAGAGAGTATCAGGGAGATGCGGGGCGATTTTATCGCGAGGGCGCCCCCCGGCGTTTTGTCATCGTAAAGCGTTTTATGACCGAATTACAATGCGCTCGGCGAGCAAAGCGCCTGGAAGACGCTGCCCGTCGCGCTCGGAGGCGAGTGGATGCCCGGGCCCGATCGGACCATAAACGTCCTGCTTTGCCGTTACTTCGGCGCTGCTTCGATTTCCTTCGCGCTGCATAGTCGTTTGTCCTGCTTTAGGTGTCACTTACGGCCTGAAGTTTGAGACGGCAATTAAATGCGCTGAACGACTGTTTATATGCGTGTATTCTGTTAGGCCATTGTTATTCGTCGAAATGGTGTGGAATGCTTTTTTTTTTTGCTCGCCGGAATTCGGTGAGATTTTTTTGGTCCTTTGTTTTCTTGAATAAGGAGAGCTTGCAAAAATCGCGCGGGAAAAAATTGGCGAGTCATGGCTTTAAATTATTCGAGGCTTATATTTCGACTGACACGTGATGTTAATACTTCCTGTATGGCTGGGATATAACTGTGCATTGTATTCGAGTATGTGTGTACTTCGAAACATCGAACTGTAATACCTCCTTTGCTTTCTGCAATTTATTACGGTGCATGGGCAGGGCTTCGTGCAACGCGATATCTAAGGACGTAATACCTTGTTGCTAATTCTCATTTGTTCTTGCCGTTTGTTTGGAGTTCGTAAATTGGTGTTTCTTTTGTTAGTGGCACAATAGAAATGTTAATTAATACTTATTTATTTGAGACTTTTTTACGCATTTTTGAGATAGTAATCGAGGTAAAGGATATTGAAGATGTTCAAAAATAAATTAAAAAATAAAATTCTGAAGTTTCAAGGCAGATGAGAAGATTAAGTAGTACAAGGAACACGAATACACAAATACTTACATTATTTGTATATAAGTTATGTTTTTAGCGAATTAATTAATCTTTCTGCTTTGAATCTTCCATTTTTGTATTTATATTTTATTATACATTTATATGTCTAATGTAATATCCGCCAGGTCTTCTGATCCTTATTTGTAAAACACTTATTAAAAATTTATTTGTTAGTTTATCTCTCATAAAATCTACTGATATATATTATAATAAATTATGAAATATACTACTAAAAATATTACTACAGATTTTATAAATAATAATTTATTTATATAGTTTACAAAATTTGCACTAAATGGGGCGACCTATTCGCGACCTATGGAACTTATAGGGAAAATTTATATATTTATTTAAATAATTTTATTTTTTATACCGCTAGGAAATATTATAGCTTTTCATGAATCGCTGTCATATGCAGGATTACAAAAGGTTTATTAAAAATTTCCCCTAGATTGAGCACACCTATTCGTATAGGTTTCCCACTTCGTTACTAGAAAAATAATAGTTATTCCTTTTTTCTCAATTTTAAGACTTTTTTTATACTTCTATCACATAAATTTACATCTACTTAAGTAATTAAAATAAAAAATTGTTGAACATCTGATGTTATCTCACTCTTGACCCTCGAAGTCTAATCTCCACTGTTTCCACCATTAAAACACTTATTTATCACAACATACACATCACCTTCGCATTATCAATATTTTTGCCTACTTTGAAGCATTATAGCAAACGACTGCGTTAACCGCCGACAGTATATCTCGAAGCTCGCATCGCATTAACTACCCGTATCACTGCTTCAGGTCACGGATCTACAGTGCGGCAACAAAGCGCGCAAACAACACTTACGGTATCCGATTTAAATGTGCTCCCGCTGAATCATCATTACATACGAGCGAATAAATCGTGAGCGGGTCTAATAAAGCCGCCCTCGGCGGACCTTTCATTTCACCCCCGCCCAGCTAATAAATTAGACCCTCATCTCCGGCGGAAAAAGGCCGAGGAAACGAAACAAGATGACCCTCTAATAAACCGACCTCGAGAGGGAAAAAAAAAAGAATAAAAAAGGAAGAAAGAAGAACACGAAGGAAAAATGGCGAGGCCTCTCAACTCGAGCCCTTTAACGACGAATCCGGTGCATCTCCTCGAAGGGTCGCGAGTGGCTGGGGAGTAACGACTGGGCCGCACGCGAGGCGAGGCGCAAGTCGAGCGGCGGAGAAATGCACCGGGCCCTCGTCCAGGAGATAAAACCTTTAAAACAAGCTTCCTCTGCCGGGCGGAGATCCAGGAGAGTACGATTTGTCTTTGGCCGCCGGCGGGACCCTATTTTCCTGCGCTGGATCGGCGTACGCAACTACTATACGCAAAAAATTTCTTAGGGATAGCCCTACGCGAGTTCTGATGGGATTTATAATGGTTTTGCTCAGGAGCTCGTTTGTTTTTCGGAGATTGGGATGAAAGTTTAATGAGCTTTGCTTTCATTACAGGGAGACGAGATCAAGGCTTTCTTTGCGTCGATAAGGATTTTTTTCTTGAAGTAATTTTACAAGTATGTATGAAATTGTTCGATGCTATATATAGTGGTAAAATGAAGGTCGTTTTATTTAATTATTTTGAGCAAGAATTTGATTATTGACATAAGAGAGAAGTTTCTTCAATTTCAAGCCAAAGCTCAAGCTTGAGCTTTAAAAACTATAAATAAAAAAGACAGATACTACCTTTGCAGTAATTTTTAGTTTCTATTTATTTATTTTTATTTACGTTATAAACAAATGTAAACAAATCAGACAGATACATGTAAATGAACCTAACAAAATCAAAATGTCATCATCCTAAAGATACTACACTGAGAAAAAAGTTCAGTAGTCACAACTAAATCATTACTTGTTTTAACTAATATTCGCTTGTTTCAATCAAAATTTACTTGTTTCAACCAAACATTAGGTAAAACAATTAACAGTTACTTGTGATTATACTGACCTTTTTTTCAGTGTGTGAATTAAGTACACATAAGTTGAACTACTTAAAATTCATCAAATTAAAAATCAATCGTTCCTTTAAAACAGTGCACAAATGTAAAATTTCGTAAAACTTCTGGTACCCGTTCGGCAAATATTGAAAGCCCAAATACCTTAATTCCACCGCGAAATCATCGAAATAAATAGGATGAGGACAAAGATAAAACAGAGGGGGTTAAACGCGCGAGGCGAAAGGTCCGGGAGGGGGTGGTGGTACGCTCCCGTGTCCCTTTAAAAAGTTTCGTTAATGGAAGAGCGGGCTCGTGCTGCTCTCTCTCTCTCTCTCTCTCTCTCTCTCTCGCTCTCTTTCTTTCTCTCTCGGACCAGCTCAGCGCGCCCAGAGACTCCGGGGCTCCTAAGGAATTTTCGCTGCGCCAGGATCTTGGCTTTCGAGACCGCAGGCAGCCAACTGTGAGAAAAATATAGCCGAACCTGCCGCGGAGATAAAACCTTTAAACGGCTTCCTTCTCGGTGAATCAAGGAACGCCGGGGGAAAGCGGAGGGGGGAGTATCTCCGTGGAAGTGGAGTCGGGCCCGAGCTTAATCTCGGGACACACTTCGCCTCTGCGCGCGCTCTCGCGATCCCCCAGATCTTTCGGAACTGTGTCGTTCCTTCACCTCTCGTAAAGTATACACTAGTGCGGGAAAGAGAAAGAGGGTAGGCGAAGGGAGGAGGGGCGGGGGTGGAGAGAGAATCTGGAGCGGACAGACGGCGGCGATTTCCGCTCTTAACTCCTTTATTGTCGTGAAATACCGTATAGGAGATAAGATTAGTGCGGCAATTATTAGAAATATGAGGGAAAGTTTTGAGGAATTTTACGGAAATAGAAAGTATCCCGACCGTCTCTGCTTATTATATCGTTAGCGGTCATTTTGGAGCTGCTGACGTTTCATTTTTTATAGGAAGATTCAGAATTTCAGCTAAATTTCATGACAAACTTGTATATTGGCGCAGAGATTTTTAATGTACTAGCTTAAAAATCTCTGCCAACACAACTTTGTTATGAAATTTAGCTGAAACTCTAAATCTAGATGTAATAGTTTTTTAATAAGTGTATGCAACGATCTTCTCTTAAAAAAAAAAGTGTTTTAAAGAGAACTCCGATCGTTTAGGAATAACTTCTTCGAATTCACAATTATAATTATAATAATTTAAAATATAGATGTGTTAAAAAATTCAAAAGATTATTCATCACAATCAAAGACATTACAACACAATAACGGATCATCGATTTTAAATAAATTTCTCGATTAAGGGTAGAGTACAGTGAAAAAAAAAATCTTTATTTTACAATCAATATTGACAGAAATTGAAATATGTTTTTGTA
>JAWWEN010000001.1:18790952-18816488 GCA_035582955.1 Sycophila texana
GGTTTCCGTTGCATTACACTTTTCTTGGCCTAGCCCCTGCGCCGTAACGCGACATAAGGAACTTCGTTCCAAAAAAATTCAAATTATGTGATTAACCAGAACAATGTCAACCTTAATGGAGGGTCCCTGTTTAAGAAAAAACGTATAGTATATTATATGTCTATAATTTTAAATGTTAACAATATGCTGTGAGAGCATTAATAATGCGTTTTGGTTGTGTCTATTGAAAAAAACCTCATGGAATTGTCTATCGAATATATAAAAACTTATGTTTCGTTATTCGCTACTAGGAAATAATTCCTTAAATTTCATGCATATTCATAACTCCTCGGGAGGATGGTTGAAACCACCGCTGTAAATTATTAAATCATTTTTCACAATCTTTACTTTGTTATTTAAATAGACAATTTACATTCCGATTAAAAATAAATTAAAATTCTAAATGCAATTTGACTATATTTCCCAATAAAACAGCAAAAAAAAAATTACTCCCCGGCGAGGAATCGAACCTCGGTCTCCCACATCAATTGTTCAGTTGGGCACACTTACCACTGTGCTACCAGGGATTCGCTCATACGTACTTGCAGCAAAGTCTCTAGTCGTTCGTGAGTCATCCTTACGCATCCATCGGTATTGCAGAAACCTTCAACATCGAAATTCGCAACTGCAATACTATGCCACGAGAAAAGAATGTATCTCCTAAAAAAATTTGCATGTTTAGAAAAAAAGCAACATTTCTAAGTAGAAAATAACATTTTTATAAACAAAAGTAAATAAGCAAATAAAAGATAATTTTAAAATAATATTTTTCAAGACAGTGACACTATAAAAAATTGAAAACCCACTGGGGAAGAAGGGAAGCTCCACTCGTCCGAGTTTCCTTCATAAAAAATCCTTTCTACAAACATATCTCTACCCCAGCTCGCCTCGGGTCTTGGTTTTTCCAGGGAGAATATCCAAAGTTACCAGTGGCCGGAGGGCCAGTCGCGCATCTTCTTCGCCTTTTGGATTACAATGGGAGCTGATCAGTCGTCGACTGCAAGGCGGCGAAGGTGGCAGGGGGATCGAAGTGAGAAGTTGCCGGTCGTCCAATAATGTATCAGAGCGAAAGTTTGATATCCCCGAGGCTTTGGCCGGGGCGTGAAACGTGACCCGATGTCATTGGTCATTCGAAATCCTCGGCCATCGACTGCTCACCTTTTGCCGACGCACACCCTCGGAACCCCTTTCTTTTACACTTTTATTTTTCCGACGTTAAAGAGTTTTACAAGTTCCCTTTTTCGCTGCGCTCATAATTGCATTCCGTTGAGATTGTTACTTGCGCACTGAAAAAAAAGATTGACACTTTCAACAAGGTTTTTTTAACGGGTTTAATTATTAAAATTTCGTATTTGCAAAAAAAATATTTAATTATTTCAAAGTTTTTCGGGCATTTAATTGTCACATCTTTAAATAAATATTTATTTGAGAATAATTCGTTATTTCATTGTAACTTTTGTTCTAAATTTTAAGAAAACAATTAAAGCAGTGTAGTTTAAAAAAAATGAAATGTCTTGTTGGGAATTATTAATATATAATAAATAAGTTAAATAAGTATTTAGCACATTTAGTATTTGGCTCCAGTTGTAGTGTGGTAGAACATAGTGTGATATTTCACATTGGATACTTCAGTTCGAAAGACTTAGTTATACATTATCTGTAACAGAAAATAAAATAATTATCATTAAAAAAATATGATTATTAAAAAACTTGTAAAGCACTAACTGGTATACATTTTAGTTGATTTGAAAGGTTGTTTGACCGAGTTGTTATTCGGTAAAATATTGTAAATTCTTGTAAAAGGACAATTTAATTCAATTTTCAATCAGTAAAGTTTTGTTATAAATAAAAAGAACACGTTACTGAGAATTTCTGTTTATTAAGGTATTATATAGTAGTGATTGATTAACGAAAAACTCGAAATAAATTTTCATTGTGTTAAAAAGTCATTTTTAATTCAATCTTATACACATTACACAACCAGCAGCTAACCATTTTGTGCAGAATATAGTATCTTTATACTTTTTCACAGACTTACAGCAGTCACTTTGACCTACCACAGTCTATTTAATACATAAAAATAAAATCAAAAATACGCTTTAAATGGCATTGCTATAGTCAATATCGAAACAACATTAAAGATCAGCAGACGATAAATAGTGAATAATACCAAAACTTCCGTATACTTTTCTTCCAATTCCTGAATATGTATATCAAATCATCCTGCCCTATCTTTTCTGAACGTCTATAATAAATCACTACACCCATTGTTTATAAAAATAAAATTGATTCTACTCGCAATAAATTAAACGTGACAAATCGTCAGAGTAATTCGATCGCCCACAACAATAAAAATAAAAAATCCAGTTTCATCGACAATTCCAAAGGAGTTACCCTCCTGTCCCTCGCAATTATCTCCCTTTCGTCGCGTTAATAATAATGCTCCCCGGTACTCACGGCCGTGAGTCGTCGTGGAGAAAAAAAAAATGCGCGTGACACATATATACATATAGGCATGCACGCTCGCGTTCGCGCCGCGGGAGCACTACCCTGGATTTTTTATGCGTCGGTCCGAGAGACTCGGGGGCTGCATTATGCAGGTGGCCCGAGGCTCCGCGGCCTGGAATTATATTAAGGGAAAGATGGTGCCGCTCACCCCCGGGGAGTGTCGCTCTCCATTTCACGCCCCGCGTGGCCTCGCGCCGCCCGTTTTTACGGGGCTCTCCTTTTATAAGGCCGCGAGCGACTCGCTTTGTCAAACGCGGTTATGAATATTAACTTTCAATTTTGGTCGACTTTGTGTTGCGCCTCACTTGTTTTCGGCTCCGCTATAACGCCGATGTGCTAAATTTAGTTTAATCCTCCTTTTACTTTTTTTACTTTCTTTCTCGATCGTTCGCGCGTTGCACCGGCAGGGTGAATTAATTTGATATTTGTTCAGAAGTTATTCGATTGCGGACGAATGAAATAAAAGTAGGTAATTGTGGTATTTTGCAAGGAACCGGGAATTTCTTCCTTCGCGCGAAGCTTTGCAAGTAGATTTTTAAGTCATAAAAACACGACAAAAACGTTATTTTGGTGCTCTTTTTAATATTAAAAAAAGGGTTTTTAGAAAATGTTTTAATGAATGAACGGTTTGTATACTTAATCGATTAAGACTGTCTATACCGACTAAAATTGAGGAATTGAAGAAAATTTAATTTTTGCAAGGTTACATTCGCCCAAAAAAGAGAAAAAGATTGTTTTAAGGTAAACAATTCTTGAGGAGAAGAAAATTTCATTTACAAAAATGCATCTGAAAGAGCATAAACTTATTTATCTTTTTGTATTGGAAATTTTAGAATTGCGTGCGTTGTTTGGTTTTTTGTTGTACACCAAAAAAAGTGTCTTTCTTTTTAAACCTAATAACAACTCAACAAATAAATCCTGAATACATTTGAAAAAAAAAGGTGATGATAGAAGCCTATGAAAATCATGTACGGTATAAGAATTTTCTAGTAATTTCATTAAGTAGATGCGAAAAAAAATTATTATTATTTCTTTTTTATTTTATGGGTAACAACAATAATTTAATTTACAAGAAGATACTTATCAATAAGTTAATCTAATTGATTCCCATTGATTAACTTATTGATTAGATTACAGTGAGACTTATAAACTTGAGATAATGATAAAAATAAACCTGTTTATTATTTAAGTAACGATAATAATCAAGAAAAAAAGGTTTCTGATTTTAAATCTTTTATTGTTATAATCTAGGACACTAAATACATCAGAGTCGTATAACTATATATCAATTGAACTTTTTCCAAGCAGAACAACAAAGAAATTTTTCGCGAATACGCCAAAAAGTTGGATCGTGTAAAATTTTTCTCGTTCAAGAAACAATAATCTCTAAAAACGACGGAGTGCTAGGGAGAGGAAGGAAGCTCAGCGAATGGCGAACTCGCGTTAACAATTCGTCAGAAAATCACGCGTACGATTGATCGCGGAAAACTACCAGGGAAAGTCTCCCCTCGGCGCGCTTCTGGAATCATTTCACACTTCCGACAATGAGAGCGAGCTCTGGCTCCTCGCGGGGAAACTGCTTCCGCAAAACTTTCAATTCGATCACTCATTCGCTTCTCGGCGCGGAGACTCGCGCTCTACCGCGAAGCCGAGTAAAAATCAGTCCGCCTCTCAGGTTCCCGAGCAACTTTGCTTCGAACCTGCAGAGTCGCCTTATACATATCCGACAATTTTCGCTGTTGCATTCGTTGTGTTCTATATACTGGGGTTTAAAGAAACTCAAGACTATTCTGGGGCTTGTCTTGAGATAAAAGACAAGATGAGGACAAGTAAACTAATAAAATTTCAAGACGAAATCAAGATCAGGGATACGATACTCTTGGTATTGTCTTGATAGTCTTAAGAAAGAAGATATAAATTATATTAATCAACTGTATTTTATATAATTTTTAATTAATTTTGTACTAGTAGTATTTTTTGTGTATGTCTTCTTTGTTCGCTACAGTAAAATTTTGTAAAATTGAAAAAATTTAACATTTAGAATAAAATAATGTGTCATAAAAATAAAACTTTCCGTTCTAAGTAAACAGTATATTAATTGAAAAATATTACAGCAATTTAAACTTTAATTTACAATTGCAATTAATTACAATAATTGAGTTGATAAAGAAAATTTTATTTGAAATACTAAATAAATTTTTTTTTAATCGTCAATGCACGAGACAAGACGAGGCAAGACGAGTTGAGTGTCAAGAAATTTCCGGATAAACACAAGGCTTTTGAAAAATCTCGTCTTTTTTGGCCTCGCACAGCCATACAGTCTTTTACATTGAGAGAATTAAATTGGAACGATGCCTTTTTTTAATTAACTTCTCTTCTTTTGTTTATATTGATAGGAGGGAAGTAATAGGGGCTCCCTATGTACGTTAACAATTCGAGAAAGTTCGTAGACGATGTTAGAAATGACAGTGGATTTAAAAGACGGTTCGAGCGAGGGTATTTGAATTTCAAGACTTCTTCAAAGTTAAATACTTTCGGAAATTTCAGTTACGGGTATGACTAAACTATTTACCTGCGAAATAATAATGTTATATAAAGTTAGGCTTCCACAGCAATTTGCGGCTCGCAGTTGCCAGCTTAGCATACCTCTGCAGCTCTCTAATCTTTCGGGATCAGTAAAAGTACGTAAGTAGATAAATCGTCAGTTTCGAACATCACAAAAAGTTAGCTTGAAAATTTCAGCTAGTTATTATCGACACTAATTTTTTCATTAATATTTTTTTACGAAGATGTAGTGATTTGAAAAATCCCGATGACTGAGAAAAGAAAAAATACGCATTGAATATTATTTTTTGATATTCTAAATGATGGATTTAATGGAATTTGTTTTAATTTTTCATTCGAATCAATTGTACGTTGGTGTACATAATTACATTAAAGGGCTTAAGATACATTCAAATATTTTACGTATCGGAGAAAAATTTGAACGAGTGGTTGCACTTATTTGTACTACTCTCCTGGTTTAATTATTAAATTTTCTAATTTTAATAAATATTTCATTGAATTCGCATGAAAAATCATATTTCAAACGCAGCAAGACGACTAATTATAATGAATTTCATCTACTTACACACGTGCATTTGTTAAAATTACAAAAACACGTAGTTCAACAATTTTATAATGAACGAGCTCATCCCTTGTTTCATTACACTTCTAACTCATGACAACGAAAAAAAAAGACTAAAAAAGTTTCAAATATTAAAGTTGTCTATTGTAGCACCAAAACACGTTATTTTCACCGCAGCTCCTCGTAGAAGCTCAAGTCTTATAAGTATCCGTACCAAAGTAACTTGTAACATCCTATCAGCCACTGCTGATCATAAGATATTTTATTCCCAGCGAAAAAAAAAAAAGAAGAGGTGGCGACTTTTCGTACGCTTCTCATTTTAATGCGCGAATAATAAATTTCGAATGCAGCGACTTCCATTCAGCGGTGGGAGTCACTAAAAAATTTAGCATCGCCGTCACTCAGTCTCACCCCACGGCCAATATTTTTTACTCTAAGCGCGCGCGCGTATAAAACTCCCCCTCCGTTGGAATCCTGGCGAGGAGATTCGCGATCTCGCCGAGTGGCCGACAAACGACTTAAAAAGCCGGCATCCCCGCGTCATCGAGAAATTTACCACCGAGCGCGGTTCCGGGGGGTTGCTTGAATTTTTAAAACACTCCCGCGTCTTCGAGAGGTTGCAGCTGCAGTTGGGCCGCGCATAAATTCCCGGCCGATAAGGGGACGCGAACGAAAAATCGAACCGAGTGGTGGGTGGGCCGAGCGAGTATTTTATTGACTTACAATGAAAATCTTTTCGAGGTATTTTAGCGGTGGTGTTACTTGGTAAATTTGTATAATTTTATAAGCATTTTCCATATACATTCTTCGAGTACTTATTTTTTTTTTTTTGCGGTTTAAAAATAGTTTAGATCGACATTTATTTTTTATCAAGACAATAGGATTTAGAATAAAATTCAGAATTATTGGGACATGTCAAAACTTAATGTTTTTCGTTAACGTATCAATTAATCAAATTAAACAAGCATTATAAACTTCTTTGATTCTGCAAATTGTAATTTGACAACAACCACTGAAAAAAAATCAGTAAATTAAACAAAATATTTCCACAAGTATAAGCGCCAAGTAAATGGTTTCATTGAATTAACTATAACTATTTTGTTGGAACTGCTAAATAAACATACTTCAATGAAATATTTAGATGATTCGACCAAACATTTAATTAGTTCAATGAAACCATGTACTTAAGACTACTTAAAGAATTATTTTAATGAATTTACTAATTTTTTTTTTTCAGTGTCCTCATATCGTTATTTTAAAAAGAATCTACGCTTTTCGGTGCAATAATTTCAATTTCAAATGCAAAGATAAACTGCTGTCGATACAGAAATCGGGGACATTGTCTTTAATTTAATTTGTTTAAAAGTCGTTGAAAATACTATAATGCAATGAATATTGCTAAAACAAATTTGTAGATCATTCCAAACTAAACTAGTTTGTATATCTTCTTAAACGCCGCGGACCATTGATAAGTAAACAACCTCGATTGTTTCAAAATTTGCAGATACCTGAATCGAGGGAATCATGAGCGGACTCACAAATTATGAGGACTTCCAGATAAAAATAAAAGAGCCGAAACTATACAAACAATGCAAATTAATGTAAACAGGCGGTGAACGCGGGACAATTCCGAGGCGGTGGGTCGAAGTCGAGCAATTCCCACGCCGGCAGTTCGATCATTCCCGAAACAGTATCTCGTCTTCCTGATATGCGACCCCCGTGCACTCGCTAAGCAGCGTCGGGGCCAGACAGCCGCGCGGAGGATGCCTCCAGGGAAACGACGACTCAAGAGGGAAGGCGGACTCGGAGACGCGCTTGAGCTGCGCGCTGAGACGAACTTATCAGCGAGCTCATAATTCGGAACGCCAGGATCGGGTACTTGGGTATAGTTCTACCAGCTAGATAAATTGCATTGTTTGGTCAGTTCCTATTAGAGGAATCGCCTGCTTACCCGAATGTATCAAATTGGTGCACGTGGTGACGGGAGGGATTGGATTTAATTGAAATTTAGGGGTGTACTGAACTGGTTTTTACGTTGACATTGCGCGTTGATGTGAGCAGTATTCAATCATCGTCTTAACGAAAAAAGCTCTTTTTAATATAAAGGTTAATTTTAATTTTTCATTTTTAAAGTACTGGAATACTTTTACTGTTACTGGAGTTACTGGAGTTTTGGAGTAAACTCTTTTAAAACCTGAAAAATCTAAGGTATCATATCATAGAAAAAATGACACTCTTTAAATTTGAATAAGTGGAATTAATTAGAATAAGTGAATGTGCACTTATTATGCGCGATTAAGTCTCTCATTTATTCGATATATGGAAGACTTATATTACGTAGATTAAGTGTATGTTCACTTATTCGAAATGAATTTCCTATTTTCATATTTAGAGCGACGGGGATTAGGATTGCTGCTTCGAGGGGTATAGTAGCCTTTTAAAAATGGTTTCAAAACCATATGCTTAGATATAGGAGCATCAACTTCGTTCAAAAATGCAGAAACTTCCCTTTTCTCAACTGAAGATTTAGCATAACAGTGGATTACGCAGAACTTGTATTTGAAAAACGGTGGTATATCTGTCATCATTTTATTTTTTATGTGTGAGTGATACCGCAAGTTTATCAAGCTTTGTGGTAGAATTTCCTTCTCTCTAGTGCTTTAAAAATGGCAAATTAAAAGTGATATTTTTTGAAATGTGCTTTTCATAGGGTCACCGATTTCAATAAAACTTTGGGAATTGTTTTCTAGTGCCGAATAATGAAATAAATAAACAATGCAAGGTTTGCTAACATTACTACTATATCTGTATATACGATGTTTGTACTACTATTGTCCTTATAGCTTTGCAAATGTTTTTAATTGTGTCTTTTAAATAAAGGCCTATGAGATCAAACTAAAAGTTATTTGTTTCATTATTCGGTACTAGAGAACAATTCCCAAAGTTCCATCCAAATCCGTGACCCGGAGGCCAGCTGACACTCTCCTTGTTAGTTCAAAAGAAACGCCTTTGACATCATATTAAAGTACAAGACATTGAATGACTAGAACATTATTTATAACTAATACTGAAATTATATTTTTCGAATTAAACGACATGTCGATAAATATGGTGTAGGAAACTGTTACATTTTAACAAACAAACAAATAAATAAATAAAAGATCTATACAATTTATTATATAACAGTAAAACTTCAATCTTTTTTAAAGAATTGATTTGTTGCTCGGTTCATTAATTAGAAATATTGTAAAAAGTGCTATCACACTCGCTCGTTTTATCACGTACTGTGCAAGGCAATCTATATCTCTCACACTTCCAAATCGGAGATCTACCGCTGAACCTCTCGAAACGTCCTCATTGTTAGGAATTCGCATTACATTTTACTTTGCAATAATTTATTATCGTGGTGAGCAAGACCCGCGGCTACCCGGGCGAGGATCTATCAGCTGAGCTCGCGCGGCCCATCGTTAAGGTGCTTAGGTAATTATAACTCGAGCCTCGCGTCGCCTGAAACTACGCGAAGCCAATCTAGCCTTCTCCGGTGAGGAGTGACGATGTCTTGCGGATATAACGGGGAGTCGGGCAAGACGGCGAAATCGATGAGGACGCGACCCTGCCCGATTACACGTGATTCTGACTGGTCTTGACAAGACATGAACAAGCTGACGCCATGCATGGATCAGCTCGCGTTAAGGTGCTTACTTTAGGTAGTGCGGTTGCTCTGAACATCTGTTAAGCGTCTAGTATCGTTGACATGCATTGATATCCTTATATGAAGATTGACTGCGCGTATTTTAATCAGATATTCCACAGAATTTTTACGGAAATAGTTGTAATGACTTCCCTTAGGAATGACCTTTATGGTGTATCCTCTATAAAAAAAAAAACCTGCAAATATGTCTTTTAGAAGACACTGCAGGTAAAGTTTTTGAGGTACTATAAAATATTATATCACAATTTTTTTTATACAATTTATTAGCGTATCAAAATGTACACGGATAAAAAGAATTCTCCATGGCAAAGACGCTGACTTAATAGTTAATGAATGTGACTTTAAATACCACCAAACGATTAGAAATCAACAGTTAAGAAATGGATTATTTGCTGTGAGTAAACGTGGCAATAAAATAAATCGTGTATTATCTGTTAATACATATTTCTTTACTGTTAATATTTACTTGTAACGAACGACATGAGAAAATTGACTTTCAAATACATGAAAATTTTATCTGTGTAAAAATAGCAGCGGGAAAAACCGAGGCAAGATAAGCTGATGAGGGATGCTAGAAAAACTCAAAGTATTCGAGGGATTGGGAAAAAAACCCTGACGTACTGGGCCCTTGTGAATTTTCTATATGTCCTAGATCAATGTTAATAAACATTTTTACCTCTTATAACTTATACTGTACATAAATCTTATCTTGTACAGTATATTAAAGCGTTTCATTTCAATTGTCATCCTCACTTTGATACCTGCACTACATAAAAATAATAATCTAAAAAGCGCTTCTTTATCGGTAATCTTTCAAGTACATTCAAGTATATCTTTTCGAAATGAATAAAAAACAAATTTTTTGCAAAAAAATCCATTTCTTCACAACTGCATCATTATTTTATAAAAAAAGGAATTTTTTTCCAACTGTGCATAAATGATTAATTTTCTTCCAAACGCATACCAACATTGATTTCCTATCCTACGCAAATCCTATTATCGACTAATCCAGGCATAATCACTATTCCGCTTCAGAATTTTTAACCAATTTCCAAACAGATACTTTCCGAGCGAGCCTTAGCAAATGAGGACGGTTAGCCAGATATTATTAAAACGTCAAACAATATTTCTATAACCACCAGCAGTAAAATCCTAAAATCAGTAAAAAAAAATCAATAAGACAATCAACGTACGTCCAACTTCTCCGAAAAAGCCCTTTAGCGTTAAGTCAAGCTAGCGGCGCGCGATAAGATAGCACAGCAGCACGTTATACAAACAAACGCGTTGATTGCAGATCTGGAATTTGCGCGGTTGGCACGCCACTCGTAACGAACTTTCAAGTGCAGGTCTCGTGCTGCGCGTAACTAAGAAGCGGCGAAGAAGCGATGCGCGGCGCACAAATGAGAGCGGAAGAAAAACGCGACGGGGACGGGAGAGGAAAGACGTTCGCCGGCTCGCGCAGTACGTAACTAACGGAAACTTGCGCCGGCTTTTTATATTTCCTTTTTTTTCGAATTAATCCGTTTGAAGCGCACCTGAGCGCGTGTTCCTTGTTTTTTTCCTTGTTACATAACTGATTCGTCGCCGTTTTTTGAAGTATGTAAGCTATGAGTAGCGGAAGAAATGCGATATTTATGTAAAAAAGTTACTTATTAGTCTACACTGATAAAAAAAATTAAGGAGTCGGAGTAATTCACTTTTCTTGTGATAAAGGCCTTTTTTTAGTTAGAACCACTAGGTTCGTCTGATTTTAGCTAATGAGCGTTCGAAAAAGAGATGATGTTTATTTTGAGCCCTTTTTGAATTCGGCATTAGGACACTTACTGTTAGTATTTTTTTTAAAATATCTGTTCGTAGCACAGAGTCACTTAGAATCCCGATCGATCACACTATGTATTTTAATTTTTTTCTCAGATTAGCTAGATTAATTCTTATCCTCGCGGAGCTGTAAACATTTCACTTTGTTGTAGGAAATTGTTAAAAATGAAAATTTCTGAACACTAAATTCAAGTGATTCTAGTTAATTTAAAACTAAATTATTCTCCTTTACTTTAAATATCTTTATCTTTCTGGTCTTCACTCGCTAAATGTGAATAGTAACATCATGTGTCGATCGAACAGATATCTTAATAGCAAACCAAGTGGTCACTTTTAGGTTTGTTATTTTTTCAAAAAAGGACTGTTCTTGCCTCGTTCGATAATCATTTTCGGCTTCTACTTATAAGCAACTATATTTTTTTTTGTTATTTATAAAGAAATAACGTAATCATCTTTCGTGGAGTAGGTGCAATGACCCTATAGGTGTAATCTTATCGATGACCGACGCCACCTCTCTTGAGCCTGTAAGAAACCACCTAACCGGAGACTTTCATCGATTTCCTTCGTGTACGACACCGAAGCGTCCTAATGCGCCTCGTCCCTTTCCCAAGCAAGAACCCGACGTAATCGAGGACCTGCGAGGCAAAAACCGACGAGAACAAATCGCCAGCTTTATTTTCGTAGTCGCGCCCAAGGTAAACAGGGATTTTCCAAGTCTGGACCAGGAAAAGAGAAAGAAATATCAGCGGTATTGTTAATGCAAGTAAACACCGGAATTATTTCTTCGGCATAAATACTTTTGTTCGTTATTTAACTAAACAATAATATTTGTTTCTCTTTGTAACATACATACGTGCCTGAGGGACCATCCACTGTGGATAAACGTAAAAAAAATGGACATAAACAAACGAAGAAAAAAAAATTTGAATTGATCATTAGGTATATATCCAAGAACCCTGGTAAAAATTTAATAGCACAGCCAAGCTTGTTAATAGGTTAAAAAACTAGCTTATTGTAAGGTACAAATAAGCCAGTTTTTTGGCCTATTAACAAGCTTGGCTGTCCTTTCGAATTTTTACCAGGGAATATTCCAGTTTATTAAATTTTCGAACCGAATAAATCAGGCTAATTTTATTGATAATTCTATTTAAATAAACGAAGATAAAATCATTTGTTAACATTTGAGAAAAAATTATGAAACAAAAGTTATACAACAAATTTTTTTTTTTTCTCTAAGCTTTTAGTGTGCACCTGACGTAGTAACGTAAAAATTTCAGGAGGTACATAGGCGAAAGAAGAAAGCCGCGTAGATCCGAAGATTATCATTATTGTTTGCAGCCGCGTGACTTTTGTGAGCGCGCTCAGCTGAATCACGATGGCAAATTGTGTGTGCTTCCAGCGGAGAACGCCGGCTTAAGACAGTCGTTACTTCTATTCTCGACGAAAAGAGGCGAAGTGCGACGGAAAATGCAACGTATGTACGTTGGGCAAAAAAAAGTATAGCTAAGCTGCTTGAGAATATTCAATTTGGTAAGATTGATATCGCGCGAAAAAATAGAGTATCTAGGTATTTTTTGAGAAGCTAAATAGAATAAACAATTTAACAAAATTATGAAGAATGAAATATAAAATTTATTTATTTTTTTTTTCAATTTGTTATTGGAGAAAACGCTAATAATTTTCAAGAAATGAAAAATTATTTACAGTGCAACATTAAATTTTATTAAATTAAATTAAGTAAAATTCTGTAATTACATTGACTTTGTGAAAAAATAAGTCCTATCCTAAAATTTTTCATCTACTGTGTACAAAATTATCTAAATTTTGATATTAACCTTAACTTTTAGGTCCAGAAATTGAAGGCATTAATTTTTAATGTATCACATTAAAAATCAATTTGACCTTAAATTTAAAATTTAAACATGAATCATTCGTATTTTAAAAATGATTTCAATAAATATCTCAAGCTGTTAAAAAAATTTATTTATTTATATTTCTTTTATTTCATAAATTTTCCATGTATATCTGAAAAAGGTGAAATTCACTTGAAAAATGCGAATAGTGACATTTGATATCTGAACGACTTTCATTCACACGTTGAATGTTTAAACGATTTTTCACATAAAATGTCACTATTCACATTTTTAAATGATTTTCACATTTTCAAATTTAAAGAGTTTGTCTTTTTTTTTAGATATTTTCGCTTATCTGGTAAATCCTTTCGAACGAATAAAAAACTTTATTTTCCACAAAAAAAGTAAGTATCCACGTTTTACAGCTTATTTTACATCCGCCCAATAAATAATACACATTTACTAGATTACATTTGTCAGTCCGCAAAAGCGTTTGTTAGTCTCACCGTTTTCCGCTTCTGTAAGTTAAAGCTGCAGCTCGGCAAAGCCCCCTCGCGAAGACAAATTAAAGGAAAAGCACTTTTAAAAGAGCACGCGAGAAAAGGAGGGAGAAGGGAAAAAAAATGCTTGCATGTAAGAAAAATGCGAGACGAAAAAGGGGCCGGAGCAGGCCGAGAGAGAAAAACGGCGGAGTTTACCGAAGATTAGCAACTTTATGTCGCAGAAAGTTTGACGGCGCGGGTGTGCGCGTCGGAAAGGGATGAGTTATAGAAAGCACTTGGCGGGATCGAAGAGAAACAAGAGGGGGGGAGGCGCTCGAGATGAAAGACACTCGACTCGCTGGCGCTCGAAACTTTGCCACCGCTCGAATGTCTTTGAAGATTCGCGAGTCGTCTTGTCTTGCGCCGCGATTTAATCCCGAGATCTTCGCGAGATTCTAAAACTCCGTGGGAAGCTTCGCGATTACTTCGCGCGCGTAAGCGAACCTTTAGCATTTGCACGCGTGCTTGCGGCCGCCTCTGCGGTGAAGGCGCTTTCAAGTTCGATGGAAAAATTTTCGAGCTGCGGTATAAAAGCTGATTATAAGTCGAGTGAGACGAGGGATTTTTCAAAGGACGTGTGGTATACTGCGAGAAGACCATTCTTTTATTTAAGTATATACGCATGTTTTAGAAAATAATTAAAACGGAATTTCATAGGAAAATTCCATATTGTTAAATTTAGAATTTAGTTTTGACACTAACCTCATCTTAACTAGTAACATATTTACTTGCTCGTATACTTTCTTCTACACGAGTGTTATACATATATATATTAATAGCAAAGATGTCATTATCATTGCAACTATTTTTTCTGTTAATCAGTGTATATAATGAAACTAAAAATGGGTAAGTAACCTTGTAGAGACAGTCTTGTATTGAGAATATGATAATTCATTTTAGGAATGTACATGAGAGGAGTTTTATTGCTTTTAAATACATTTCTCTTACATCACATTTTTTGTTAAAATACATCTGCATCTTTTTGACTGGGAATGAGTGTGCTGAATCTTTTTTCTTTTACAAATTTTTTTTTTAAATTAGTTTTAATGACTGATTAATTTAGACTGTTTACGCTTCTGCGGCCTGTCGTTTTAGTTTGAAATTATGTTAAATAAAAAGTTGGGTTCAAGTAAGGCAGAAAATTAAATTATCCATTTTTAAACGGATAATATTTCCATCAATGCAGCATTTTACTTATTTTAAAAAAAAATCTTATTTAAAGAATCAATTACTTTGAGCAATGGGTAATTTTATATTCCTATTTTAGTAGCTAAAGAGATTTCCATTTGTTCAAATGAATTTATTGAATTAATTATAGAATTCTTACATTTTTAATTCTATTGAACTTTTATTACAAATACACGACGACCTATTAATTAGTGACTACGTTATGCTGATATTTTTGTGCAGTTTATTTTAAAGTCTATATCGAACAAATTAAGCGCCAAACGTATTGGATTTTACTGTAATCCTCTCTTAAAAATCCTCTCTAAAAAAGGATGTTAAATGGCGCTAAATTTAAATATTTAACCTAAAAAATACGATACAAAACATTTTACTAGTGTTATTTTACTAGTTTTACTTACCTAAATTTAACTAGTGTAATTAAAACTCAGATGATATATTTAATATTAAAAGATTTAATTGATCGCACATCGCAAATAGCATTACTGTCATCTTTGAGATCGTGTGGAGGACACAAATTACACGACTGCAGCTCTCATAGCTCAATGCTCTCTGAGGCGATCGATGTATGGAATAACAGTCTCTTTTAGGTATCTGACCACACGTGTGAGACTGAAAGATGAGAACGCAAGGAACTTGGTGCGTTTCAGCCATAGATTGCAGACTGGTCATTGCCAGTATGCACTGATAAAAAAATAACGAGGAAAACCTCGTTAATATAGATGGAAATTCAAAGGAAATAAGGGGCTATTAAGTATTCCGTAGGTATAACACCATATTCTAACTAAAATCAAGTAAAATCATATAAACATAGGTAATATAATTTAGTAAAGCAAAATCTTCGCTCTCTTGATGCGAGTAATTTTTTGAGGCTGGATAATCAATCAGAGCGATATTTATTTTTAAGACACTTATTTTAAATAAAATTCAGAACAATTAGAAGATTAAAAAACTGAATGTTTGTTCCACTACTCCAAATTAAACAATCTGGTTTGATTATTCAAATAGTAATATATAACATGTATATCGGAATTTTTTGAATTTTAGTACCATTTATCCTAGAATTAATCCTTTGACCAATCATATTCCTTCTGAAAATGTTTCACAACATTCTGCCATCGATTTGTTTAAGGAGTATGATAATGACGGTGCCGCATTTCGCTTCAATTGATCAAGTCCGACCATACCCGACCTTTTCTACTTAACCGAGAAATTGATTTAAAATTGATGATCTATTATTGCGTTGTAATGTCTACGATTGTGGTGCATAATCTTTCTATTAATTTTTATTTATATTCTTGTCTACATACATTTAAATTTTTTTTTAATTTATACGTTTTAAATTATCTTTAAATAAATCAAATACTTTTTTTCGAAGTTTCGCAAGTTTTTGTCACCGTTTTTTTTTTTTTTTTTTTTTGTAGAGACTTTAAGAATACTTTATCCGTGAACTTCAAAAGCTGAAGAGCAAGTGTGGATGTACTACTACACCGGTCGATGTAGCCTGGCTAGGTCTTCAGTCGAGCAATTGCATTACTCGCGCAATTCGCTCAGCGTAATAATGCACACACCGGGGAATCCTTAATTGAGCTGGTGGCAGCGCGAATTTTTTAGCGGCTTTAATTAAGGATTCCTGGGCGCGGAATTCGCGGCCGAACTTCCTGAATTTACTCCAAGTGCACGTGCGCGAGAGCTCCGCCCCGCCAAAGCGTATTCCCGATCGGAGTCGCCAGGAACGCTGAAGGATTACGCACGGCAAAGCGGATGTTCTCACCGAAGAGATGCAATGAACAGCTGTCACGAATGAATTTCCTACGACGTCATTATATGATGACTCCACTGGAAAGGACGCGTGTCTTTTTTTTTCTATTTAACGCCAACCCCTGTCATAAATTTCAAAAGTTTTACTATTCGAATGAATAAGCCACAAAATTTCGAAAAATTCATATTTGGAGAGTAAAAATATTGAAAGTAATATAATTTCTAAAGTGAAAATGCAAAAAGTACGAATTCGAAAGGTCATGATTATATGGAAAGCAAAAAATTTGGATAAAGATAAAAAAAAAAAAAAAAAATACTGAACGAATGCGGAAGAAAAAATTTCATAAATAAATATTTTGAAAGCTAAAATATGAGAAGAAGAGTTTCCGTAGAAAGTGAGAGTTCTTCAAATTAAAAATTTAAAAACTAATATATTGCCGAGGATCAAACTTGGGATAGTAAAATTGGGATAAATTAAAAATTCGGAAAGTAAAGAGTTTAGAAAGTAAAAAATTCGCACTTGAATGCACACTCGACTGAAATAAATTCTCGCGGATAATTAAATATTATTATACACATATAATTAAATATTACCTATTAGGGAAATAAACTTTCTTCCAAAATGTCAAAGAAAAAAGTCGGTCTTAACAGATTTCAAATTTTCGTTAAAACATCAAAGACTGCATTCGCTTCTCGGCGCCTCTTCTCTTCTGTCACTTCAGTCGGCGAGGGCGAATACCTAATCCATTTTCTCGATTTCGACTTGCCGACTGGGCTCTACGGAAACTGGATTACTGCCCGCAAGCCGACGGTTTCACCGTCATCGCGGAAAACCGGCTTAAGTTCGACGAGCTTATTTAGAGGAGTCGCGCGCGACACCCAAGAAAGTGAAGGGGAAAGAGGGATATATATGAGCTCTTGTGAAAAGACGGTGTTTGAGACTTATCCGCATCGACTGGCCGATGCGTAAATTCTTGTAAAAATCGTCGAATATCACCTGCAGAAACGGAAATCTGCGAAGCAACCATGCAAGAAGATTGTAGCTTAAAGTTAGAGTTTCCTGTTCGTTTACACAAAGGTTTCTTTAGTAACTTTTATGTACGTTAAATAACGTATTCCTTATTGAAATTAAAAGAATAATTAACAACTCAATAATAAATAGGGAATCTCGGGGCATAGTGGGCTTTGGGTCAAGGTGAGCCTTCGTGGAATAGTGGGCCTCCCCATTAAATATGTTGCATTTGGGTTGAAAAACATTTATTAACAAGTTTCATTCAAATTAAAGATTCTTAAAGGTCACATATGATCTGAAAGGGATAATATTCTCAACATAAAACAGCCATAACACGCTATAAAAAGTTCTTCAATTTTTATTAAAAGAAAAGGCAAAGATATATCTCACTTTGTCTTCACTCCCCGTCAGAGTGGTAAAACCAAGGGAAAGCTCATCTTCGCCTCCGGCTCCGGGGAGCTTGCAGCTCTCTGCAAGCGGGAAGAGACTCTCCGATAGCGCAGAGGCCCCGCGACGACCACTGCGCCCGCCGAACCGACACGTAATTCCCGTGCCTACGCGGGAGACTCGCAAATCCGTCGTGCGGAAGGCAGGGGAGAGGAGCCGGGAGAGAACGATCTAGTCGGCCTCGCGCCGAGATGAGCGATGACGGCGATGCGTTACGCGTAGCGCAATATCCCCCGGCCGCGCTCGCGCGCGCCTAATCCCGAATCGACGGGCGCGATACGTGACCGGCTTATCCTCCTGCCCCTTCCCTCCGTCAGCCCGTCGTAATTACGCCTGGGCCCCTTTTATTGCCGCCGCCGACGTCGGAGATTCGATTAAGCGTTTCGGGGGGTGGAAGGTCGCGAGCTGCGCCTCGTCGTTATGAAAATGAGAGTGACTGTTAAAAGCTTCGCAAATATTTTTCGGGGATGCTGGAGATTCAGTGTTTTTTTTCTTGCGTTTTTTCTTTTTTTTATCGATGCTACGTGGAATAAGGATTTTATCGTTGCATCTTGGTGGAAGTGGCTGGTCGCGTGTCTTTTGGGGTAGCCGTTCGATAGTTGGGGATTCGAAGATTTTTACTTACTGCTGGAGTGGCGTCGTACGAGCCTTGTCGGGGACTAAAGTGAATACTCGGGGCTGTTGTAGCGAAAACGATTACCCCTTGGAGGGGGTCGCCAGCTTCTGGTACGTGCCTTACGGGAAATTTAATTTTATGAGGGAAGGTTATTAAAATCTCTTGTGTATATTTGCCCGGGAGAAAATTCCTTCACGGTGGGATTATTTTAAAATGCATTGTGTTTACGAAATAAAGTTAATGCGCTTGACGATAAATTAATGTTTTGGCAAACTTGCTTTTTAGTCTTCGTTTATTTTATGATGGAGATTGCAGCGAATAATGAATTTTAGTATATTCAAGATTATACTTCTAAAAATTTTAAAGGATATAATGAATTTTACGTGTAATTTGATCTTTTTTAAGAATATTTACTTTTTTTTTAAATTTATTTTAATCTCGGATTGAGTTAAGTAGCTTTTCTGCTACATTCATATATTTTAATTTTTATATTTATTAATTTATAAGAAACATACCAAATTTTTAATTTGCCGAGCTTTTCAATCTTTTAATTAGCAAACAGATAAATAAAAAAAAACATTAACGAAGTTTTTCTACAATTAACACTCAATTATTAATTTTTATTTTAAGATTATATTAACTCTCTGTTGAATTAGAGAAATAAATATTTACTAATTCTTGATGAAAATTACCTCGAAAATTTGAAAAATAACAGTAGCTACTATAATTTAAAAAATAAAGAAGAATAAATTAATCTAAGAATAGTATCTTATATTAAATATTTAACTACAAAAATTAGTGAAATTTCTACTAATGCATCTTCCTAAAATTCGAAAAAGTAAAACTTCACTTACTAAATAAATAAAATCATTATACCTATTGAATACCATAACATTGACTTTCTTAGAAAATAAAATAACATTCCTATCCGTTTTCTTTATCGAACTAGTGGTAAGCTAAATTCATTTTATATCAAAATACTATTCACCACAAGAAGAAAATTTCGCTTATTCTACTTCAGCGTGAATAACTCTTAAGTTCATCTTCAACAATTTAACAAACGAACAAGTGCAAAACACATTGAATAAAAATCTAAAACGGGCCCCGAACAAAAGAAAACCTTTGTCGCGCGAAAATTCCGCGAACTGTTTTGACAATCCAACGAAATCTCAATCACGCCGTCGAATCGCCGCTCAAAGAGCGAGCCGCGCGCGCGGCCTTTCTCGGCCGACAAAGAGGGGCATAGCCATTCCAGGGGCGCGAAAGCAAATCGTCGCGTGCATAAAGAGAAACATTTCGCGACCCTCGAAAGGCAAGGCGCTCGCGCTATGACGACGTCGCGATTTCGCGGAAAAAGGCGGAAGGGGACGCCGATGGAGGGTGAAAAGCGGCGTTTGCCTCCCGCGAGGGGGTCGCAGGGGGGAGAAGCATAAGCTTTGTTTGTGCGCGACACAATTCCGGCGAGCGCTCGGCGATTCGGACAGGCGTGTCGACAGTTGTTTTCCCGGGTGCGACGATGTCCGGCGGGGCTGGACGGAAATTGAATTTCTCCGAGAGCGCGCGGCCCGCCGCACCTACGCGAGAGCGTATACCTGAAGCTCTGGCAGCAACCGCGATTTTTCCATTTTCCCGCAGGCGGAGGGAAATATGGCGTTGCTGAAGGAGGTGGAGGACTGCAGACTGCGTTTAGCCTGATGTAAAAGTGTGTTAGGGGTTGACGTTTGCGGTTTTTATGATGGTTTTACTTTTGCTACGATTGAATGAAATGTGTATTGTAAAATAGAGTTGTGGGGTTCAGTGTCGTTTCTATTAAAAAGAATTTTCTTCTTATGTTCGTCTGAATTCCTGAATTTTCAGGAAAAGAATTTTCTTATGTTCGTTTGGGTTTCTAAGTACACAATATTTAAAATTACTTTCGTTATATTTCCTTTGCACGTTTGGTTTTCTCATAAGAAAAGCCTTGGATCAAAAATATTTTTTTGTTTTCTCAAATTTTAATGATATTCAAATTCGAAAAAAATAATTTATTATTGTGTGTAAGTCAAATGTCAAAGTTGGTTTTATGCTTTTTATATTAGTTTTTCTGTGCTACATTTCATACATGTATTTTGTAAATTATATTTTTATGTTGTATTCAACTTTTGAAAAAAGCTATTTAGATACATATTTTAAATTATTAAAGGCGACTGCCTAAATATAGATCTATTCTCCTTTTTACATACATGGTGAATTGAATTATTTAAATCAAGCTTAAAAATTTCTGTTGATTTTAAGTATTAAACTGAACTTTATAGCAATTTGACTGATATTTAAAAAAAATATTTTTCTTAACAAAATTAATATTTTTATTGCATGCACGTTTATTTTAATAAAAAGTATTTTACAAAGTATTTTAATAGTACAGTGGCATCGTATTTTTAGAATGAATCTAATAACATCTATATGTCTATATATCTTATCTTTTCATTTTCAAATTTTTAAGCAAATAAACAATGAGCAATAAATTAAGTTAGAATAACAAATTGTTAGTCGATAGGTTAATTATTAGTTAATTAACTTACAATTGTGCTGTCGAGAGATTTTAGGGTAAACTAAGAATTTAATCAAATTTTGTAGGGCGCTTGAAAAAAGTAGAGGTGAGGGTGATTAGACGAATGACTGTTGGGAAAAAGATTCATCGTAGACGAATTATTCATCATTGTCGCGAAGTCATGGCTTAATATTCATCTTAACACCCCAACAGTGAAGTTGATTAAAATTCTGTCACGACGAAAGAGAATGATGAATACCTGTGTCCATTTGCTGAATGTACTAATCGAAGCTTCGAATGAATGTACTGTCACAATTTTTAATTACACCTAGACACGAATCTACTGTGCTGAGTGAAATAAGACTTTGATCAGTGCAAGTCAACCCAGATTATTAATGAAGACAGTAAATCGATATTTATCAACGGTACAGAATCATCATCGACGCATTTTTTTTTTTTTTAACAATTAATTGTATCTGCATTTATATATAGCCCTGTACTGTCGTGTAAAGCTTTTTTTTTTACTCGCATAATAATGCTACATGATAAATTCAAGTTAAATCCATTTTCTCGAAAGTCTTATAAATAATTAATCGACTAAAGGTTGAAAAGTTGCAAAATTTACTGCGGACACGATTTTTGGTAGGGGAAACTATTCCAACTTCCCAACTACTATAGTACGTTATCTTTTTAATCTCACTCTCCAGAATAATACATTGAATCAAGTACAAACCCCCATAAAATAAAATAGCCTCGTATGGTAATACCGCCCTCGTTCCCCGCACTTAAAAAGAAAACTCCAAAAATACTTCCACTTAATCGATAAGTAGGCGCGATTCTGGGCATAAATTAAGCTCGCGTATTAGAATCCAGCCGAAAAGAGGCGGGTGGCAGCTCGCACAGAAAATGCAAGATCCCAAGATAGCAGGGGCGACTTCGGGGGTGGGGCCGAGGGGGTGAGAAGACGAGGAGCTTGTAAGCCAGAGCAGGAGCGTACAACCCGGCGCAGAATGCGTGTTGGCCCGCGGCGCGGCCTGAATTACGTTCCCCTCGATAATTCATGCATGCACCGCCCGAGGACTCCTCCTTTTCTCCGATCCACGCCAGACGCGCGCGCACGAACTCATCCCGCGCGAGCGACAGTCTTCTAAACTATATATGGTTTTGCGAACTTTTTTCTTCGCTTCGCTGCCTGGTATTGGGAGGGGTTGTTCGTAAGTTATTATTAAGTTTTCAGGGTATCGTTGAATGGAGGTGTTTTCCTTTTCAGTTGATATATGTAGTCAATAGTTTTAGAGATTTTCGTGGTTCTTCTATGATCCTTTATTTCATAAATAATTCCATAATTTTTGGTCATAGATAATTTACTGTTCAGTATCTTATTTTTTAAAGTGTAGATACTTTTTGTAATATTTTGTATTTTTAATATAAATTTAGTAGTCGACAATTTAAAATTTTTAGTTTTTCTTTATCATGATGTTATATATTAACTTTAAAAAAATGCAGAAAATATTTCAAAATTCTGAAACAAATTTTGCCAAAAAATAGTAATGCCAAATTGACAAAAATATAATATCGACAAAAAATGAAAAAATTAGAAAGAAAAAGAATGAAATTCAATTTTTTAAAAGCAGTACATGATGTCTCATACGATATAATATTCTTCTTAGATCATAAAAAAACAACAATTTTAAGCCCTGTCCGAAAACTCATTCAAAGTAAATTTGATCTGTTATGTTCTCTCTAAAACTTTTTCTTCGTTTTACATGTTGCAAATTGTAACTACCTCCTGCTTGAATATATACAAGTAAACGAATTTAGCAATTATTTTATGACTAAGCGAAGAAATTCTAAAAAGTATTCTTCACTCAGATATTTAAACATTCGCGCGAAACTCATATCGGCATAAAAGCGAAAATAAAAAACCATTCCTCTTAAGTTTAAAAATTCAACTACGCAAAAAATTCATTATACTTTTACGCCTAGCGCTATTACAATATCCATATAAAATTCAAAAGCACTAACTTAAAAAAAAAACTTTTTCATTTTATAGACCGTAAAACAAGATTTAATCTTTAATAAAAAAAGAGAAGGACGCAGAAAGAATGAGAGAGCCATCCAATGCAAATATAATTACGCGTTCGAATGGAGGTGGTAGTGTCAAATTCAAAAGTACCGTCGCGGAAGAAGCAATAAGAACAGCAGGATGAAAAGTCGTGAGAAGAACAAGAGGATAAAAAGAGAACGACGCGTCTAGGGGTGGGCGAAGTGAAGGACTGGGGAGGAGGAAGGGGGGCGATAGCGAGACATCCGGAGAGTAATTTACTTGCAAATATCGAACGTCAAAGCGGAAGTAAAGATCCCGGGGATATAAAGCGACGGCAAAAGGATGAGAGGCGCAGGGAAGAGTACGGACGTCGTTTGCATCGTTGAAAAGGGTCGCGGAGGAGGGGAACGCGACAGAGCGAGACAGAGTAATTAATTGAACGATTGATTTGCTTATTAGGACAGTTTCGATGTACACGGGTTGCGCCTGCGCGTGTCTTAAACATTCTGTTAAGCATCATTCGTCAATGAAAAATCAACCTTTGCTGGTTGATTTTTCTTTGACGAAAGATATACTTAATTTACAAACGGATGACTTTCCACTGGCGAAACATAGAAGAGAGAAATTAAGTGTAGTGCAGTTTTTAACTTTATAAGCATATGTATTTTATTACATTGAGAGAAAAGTTCTTGTAAAAATTATTATACTGTTTTGTAACGCAGGAACAGACTGGACAAATGAATAATTTGAATAATTTTCTAGGCTTATAGTAAAATTTACTGTAAGTTCAGCAAAATTTACATTATAATTAATAGAAATATATTGCAAGTTTAGTAACTTTAGTCATTTGGCTATTCTGCAATTTCATTTACTGCAACTGTAGTATAATTTTTCCAATAAATTAATTTCTCTCCATGTACACCGCATTATATCAAAACTCTTTTTCATCACCATTACGAAGCTTCCTCAACGACCAATTTCATTTCCAATCTACCATCCTTCATCATCACCGCCTCCCTCCAGGCTACATATTTCCACCAGGAGCAAGGACAATTTTTAAAAAGGTCAGAAAACTAAAAGACCAAAAAAAAAAAAAAAAGAAAAAAAATTAACAAGCTAAGGACCCTGAAGAAAAGGACTAGGCCTAAAAAGGACAGGTAAGACGAAAGACAGAAGCAACAGACGTGGTAGGTATAGGGGGAGGGCGGAGCTGGAGGCGCTCGGGCGCTCCGATCGAACCCTGCTGCGGTCACGCCGGGGGAAACTCTTATGGGGTCGCTGAGGCGCGCGAGCGCTGAGTGACGTCCGATGTCTGGGGCTCGTGTAATTCGGGCCCGCGGCCGCCGGGGGCGATCACTGCTCTCGGCAGCTGCGAGACGCCGCCCGGCCCCTGCGGAATGTTCGCCACGACATGCCGGACCGCCAACCAACTTTGTGTGTGCAGCCGGGCGGAAACACGCGCCCGCTCCGTTACCGCGCGCGGCGCGTTCCCTCCGCGGAAACAAAAGAGATGCTTTGTCCTACTCTTTCAGAAAGATCGAATGATCGATCCGCTTATTTTCCTTGTTTAGTTGATTAATTAACTTTCGCATCTTTTTTTTTTTTTTTTCCTCACAGAGGAAGCTTTGTGATAGCAAAAAAAAGTTTCTCATCTAGAAGCATGTTAAAAATTTGTTTTGAGTGTTTGTGGATCATATAATGATATTTTTCGAAAATAACGCAAGCGTTCAGTTCGCAGAGCGTTTATGGTAATTGCGCTATTCACCAAGCGTTTTTCCGTGTGATTTGACAATGACAGAGTCGCATTTTGCTTCGGTTGACTAAGTATTATCTTATCTCGCTTAAGTAGAATACTACTTAAGCGAGAAATTGATTTAAAATTGATGATCGATTATTTTGTTGTAATGCCTATGATTTTGGTGCATAATATTTTTATTAAATTATATTTTTACTCTTGTCTATATAATTTAAAATTTTTTAATCTACCTTTTATATTATTTTAATTTTGAATTCGAAGAAAAGCTGATGTTTATCGATTCTTGTAATAAAGACAATCTGCGTTATAGAGATAACTTTTTTTGACAAATCTTTTTGATAATTATACTTAAGTATTCAATATTGTGAGTATAATCTATTTTATTTTAAGATTAGCAAATTTGGCATTAGAATTGTTATTTTGAATGTAAACCTTATGTTCCCTATCTTTATCTTGGTATTGAAAAATTTGAACGTTTATTTGTTTTATTATTTTTTTTTACGAGTTTAAGGTAGTTATCCCCTAAATGCATTTCATTCGAGAATGTTTCGATACTTTGAGAAAACTCAATTGAAGTAGTAAG
>JAWWEN010000001.1:18821637-18842126 GCA_035582955.1 Sycophila texana
TTCTAGTGTGCGCCATATGTTACTAGAAAATCTAGTAACTTTCTAGTAACTGTTACTATATTTTTTTCTCAGTGTGGGCTTTAAGTGCAGAAAAATTCTTTTAATCATTCGCCGGAAAAACTGCTTCGCACTGGCTGTAATTATCTTTTATGTACAAATATGTTAAGGTTATTACACTGAGAAAAAAGTTCAGTAGTCTGGAGCAAAAAAGATGCCATCTCGGAATCCGGTTGGAAAATTTCCATCTGAGAATTCGAATATATTTCGGACCGGACTCCGAGATGGGACTTCTCGAACTGTTTTAAAAGACGGTAGCGATTTTTTTTTTTCTGTTTTTAAGGTACACTTTTAGACTGCTGATCGGTATGGAATATTACCGATTTTGCAACGCTCAAATTTTCATTTGAAATCGCTACGGTTGGCATTTCTTTCAGTCTGTGTTAACTTCAAATATCGGTTGATAACAGACAGAACCTGTATTTTCTCAATATATGTACTATAAAATGAAATCAAATTCTAAATTGTAAAATCAAATTCTAAACTTCTTTATTTTTAAAATTTTTGTTAACAACGCTTCATATAGAACTGTTTATTTAACTATTATTTAAACGTTGCTATATTTTTCATTCAACTTTACATAGATTTGTGAAATTCTGGCCTGTTTATTACCTTATACCTATATACACTTCTGAAATTGTCCATCAGCGGCATTAAGATCAAACTTATAAAAAGTCGAATACCTGAACGACATCGAAGTCAGATGCAAAAATACGAATTTAATTAATATAGTAATTATAGCCTGCAATTGCTTTAAAAGATATCGCTTCACAAAAAATAGATTAAAATTATTTTACTCGCGACGAACTTCTCCTTAATTACCACGTAAACGCACTACAACAACCCACTGATGTATCAGAAAAAAAAAAGTGTTCAAAAGAAATTTCAACCCCAAGCTCTTTGCTCCCTCATCTGACCAGCCCTCAGGACCACTCGGCTAATCGGTCCACGACAGCCTCGTCGCGCGATCTCTTCAAACGAAAAGAAAATTTTTTGGCGCCCCTGCGAAACCGCGCGCTCGCACGCGGTGGGAGAGGGAGGAGGGTGCGCTCTCGGCCTGTTCGGAAGCGAGGATAAAAACCCAGGGGGAATAAAGCCCGGAGATTTCCTTGGTG
This sequence comes from Sycophila texana, assembly GCA_035582955.1. Lineage (NCBI taxonomy): Eukaryota > Metazoa > Arthropoda > Insecta > Hymenoptera > Eurytomidae > Sycophila > Sycophila texana. The sequence goes on from JAWWEN010000001.1 coordinate 18,822,810, forward strand.
GCTGCCACTTCTGGCGGCTGCGCTCCCTCCGCTGCCTCGGCCGAAACCAATTACAAGTTCTTTTCTTGCCTCCGCCTCCGCGCGGCCCGCCGCGACGTGTCCCGGGCAACGGGGGAGCCTTTTGTGCGCACGTCGCTCCACCTGTTTTTTTTTTTTTTTTTTTTACCAGCGGCGCGCGACGTCGCGCGTCGCGACCAGACGCCGCCACCGTGAACGGGGCCCTGTATAAGTGTGCACGTGCGGCTGTAATATACATGTCGGTGTAGGCCGATGCGGTCGCGGTGTGTTTGCTCTCGCGTGCCGGGCGGCCTGACTCCAAGAGGCCCGGCCACGATATAACCGCTCGCTACCCCCCTGTCCCTTTCTCCTCCCTAAGCGCGGAGTGAAAGCTTTTTCGATAACGGCGCTTTAACGGATGCTCGATGCCTGCACGCGAGGGCTTTCTTTGGGAATTCTACTCCCTTTTGAGATTATTTTTCTTGAGTTTCTTGAAGCTATTTCGTTTAAGTTACAAAACATGTAATTTGTGTGCTTGTTCTTTTTGCAATGCGGAACTAATGAAAAGATGCATATAACTGTATTGAATTTCGACGCTGTTTCGATTGAGTTACGAAACGCGTAATTTGTGTGCTTGTTGCAATGCAGAATTAATGAAAAGGTGCTAACGTAACTATTCTGCGAAAAATTTTTCGCGTAAATTGATTAGTGAAGCTCACCGTAACAATTACGTAAAAAATTGGGAAATTACTGTTACTTTTATATTTGAATGTGGAATGGTTGGCAAAGCTTTTCAACTTTTACAAAAAAAAAAAAAAAAAAAATCGATACTTTTTATAGGAGAAGCTCCCATAGTTGTGATTGAAGTAATTTTCCGTGGAAGTTTCTTGGGCTTGCACAACTTCCTGCGATTACGTTTTTTTATTTTTCAGATGAGTTTGGCCGACAGGTTCGTCGTAATATTTACAAGGAAATTCTCTCAATGTACGTTATATTCGTTACAGCGAATCTTAGTCTGGCGTAAGAGTTTTTTGTAAATAATTTTTCCGATAACTCAATAATTTTAAATTTTTTTAATGAAAGAATTAAAAAATCTCAATGTGCAACATTTAATAAAAATAAAATAATAGCTGCCATCGGCAGCTAATTGACGTTGTCACTGGAAGAGAAAAATTCTTGTCTGTCGATGGCGATTCCACTCTGACAGACGAAATTTTTTCAGCGAAAATTGTCGTAGCTTGAGTAAGCTTCGTTTAATAATACTCTTTGTTTTCTTGTGCTTTTTTTAAGTAATTTCTTTTTTTTTTTTGTTACTACTTTATCTCATTTATATTTAATTTGAATATTGTCATACAACAGGAAATAATATTCTTAAAATAATGTTTTAAATAAAACTTATGTTCTACATTCCTAAAAATAATAACCGTTAAATTAAAGTTTGAATCGTATTTTTTTAAAGATTTTGTAGTAACATAACGTAATGTACTTCTTACTTTCACGATTCATTTGATAATATAAGGCTACAATTTCATATTGCCAAGCGACATTAAGTTTATTGTGGTCAACGGCGGAAATGACCGCGCAAACAAACAATTCGATCCGCGCAGCAACTAATTTGGCGACGTGGATCCGTCCGAACAGACCACATCGTTCAAAGGTGATACACAGATCAGTGTCTGCAATAGCCACAATTGCCCCCTTAGTATCCAGACGCCTTACTCTAAATTTTAGTGGAGGATAATTTTAATCGATTCTTTAATAATCGATTATTCTGTTTGCAAAGAATCGATTGTTCCACTTCAATTCTCAATGACTCTGTCGGCGAAATTTGTATTTCGAACAACATTTTCATTTCCTCTGAATATTTAGATATAGTAATAGTATATGTACAGTACGTGCTTCGGTGCATCGGTTTGTTAAGACGATGGTCTTGCAAACGCAGTCTCTATTAGCTTTCTCTGTGCGACTGTTGCAAAGAGAATATTGCTTGGAGATAACGAGAAGATTCTATCTGGTTTCTCGTGAAATCTGTATTGGATATATTTTCTTTGCTTTTACGTAATTATAAATTTTTCAAATCAAATTTTATTTACAATTCGGTATAATTAATATTATCTTTGATGTTAAGAAGCATTGTATTACATGTGTGCTTTAGATATAAGAATTTGTAAATAGATTTATCATAAAAAAATATTTCAGTTAGCTTTCATGTCATTGGCAATGGCTTAAGAGTCACACTCGATATTGGCTTGATAAATAAGGTTATTGCTTGATAAGAGCTTTCGCGATTGCAATTACAATACTGTTAAATCCAACCTCTTTCAGTGATAAATATATTACGAATGTAATAAATTTAAAAATAAGTCTTTCTAAAGGCCGTTTTTAAAGTGATTAGCAAGTCGGATAAAAAAACTAAAACCTCGCTCTTTTATGCAATAGCAACCTGATGCAATCCTGTCTGGATTGAGACAGTTTTTCCCTACCTCTTACCTTATATCTACTAAATCCGTACCTTTTTTCTCCATGGGTTATACTAATCATCCCTGAATCTTAGCCATGGCAACGGCAAAGGTTGCGCTTGCATGAACCTACTCAATCCGATCCAGGCATACGCCGTACTGAAAACGAGCGATAGAAGCGATTTTCGAAAAAAATTTTGAACATTCTGATAAAAGAAGAAATAGGATCGCAGTAAAAATTACTGTACTTATAGTAAAAATTACTATACTGTATGGGAAAGTGGTCACAGACTGGCACTATGAAAAAAAAAAAAAAAAATTACTATAGTCTATAGAAAAATTTACCATAAGTGTTACAATATTGTCAAGAACAAAATTTACTGTATTCTTGGCAAATTTTACTATAAAGTACTCTCTACAAATTCCTTTCATTGAAATTCGCTAATTTACCAGTGAAATTCACTGATTTATATGGGCAATTCCCCGATCCTCACTGATAAATCAGTGAACTTCACTGAATGCATTTTTATAGAGTCTGGTATTTTTTTTTTATAATTTCAGTCTGTGGCCGCTTTCCCATACAATATATAGTAATTGTTACCTAGACATTTCTCTCAGTGATCAAATAATTGTTTCCAGGGCATACGACAGTATAGCAGCGTTTCGTCCACTATATAAAGCTCCTTCAATCCACCGAGAAAAGACTCTTCGCTCGCGAGGCTCAGCAGCCCGAAGTTCGGGCAAATATTTTTTCAAACTTCGCGAGCGAAAGTGTGGAGCGGCGACGAGCATCGCACCGTGCAGGGCGCGTATAGACGGAGGCTCGAGCGCGCCGTCCGCGAGGGTCGAAGCTCGTTCGTCTTCGGGCCGCTCGCTCGCTCGCTCGCTCCCACGGGTGTTTTATCGTGCCTCTTGTAATAAGGTTTCCGCACCCGATAAGAAAGCCGATGAGGACGTCGGGCTTAAGGACCGGCGAAAGAAGCACGGCGCGCTCGCGGGGATGAGCAGGGCGAGCGGCGGAATCCAATCGCAATAGAGTTAAGTGTTCGGAAGTAAAACCTAGCGGCGCGGCGCGACCTCGATTACTCGCGCAGGATTTGTTACGGGCCATTCTTCTTCCCTTGCACCGCTTCTTTTCTCCCTTATTTTACCCTCCCAGAACCTTTCTCCCCGCCACTTCCTTCTTTTTCTTTTCACCGCTGTGACTTCCACTGGCTCGGCTTCTCCGTCCTTTTTTTTTAGCCTCTTATTTCGTTTTTTTTTTTTTTTTTTTTTTTTTTTTTAAGGTGGAAAGGAAACCTCATACACGCAGAGCTAAGCCCAAGTCCAAGTGGGACAGCAAACTCGCCGCTGTGCGCTGGGGCTATAGTGAGTTCCGATAGAAAAAGGAACAAGTTTTCTTATACTGGCTACGTGCGCTAGTGCCCCGGCGCTTTTTCGCCTCGTTCCCTCCCTTGGCGCTTGATTGGCCGAAAAAGGCGCGGAAACAGATAAATACTCTCTGACGCACCGAGCTTCGCTTGGAGAAAAATAGGGAGGAAAATTGCGATATTGCACTTTCGCGGAGCCAATTTAGAGAGAACTTTTGCAGTCGAGAATAATTTTGAACAAATTCGAGATACATATAATGAAGTATTGTTACCTGTTCTCTTAAAAAAAAAAAATATTATGAACTTAAAGAGAAGCCAGCTATTCTTAACTCTGACGTGATCATGAGGTTAATGTAACACGTAACTGATCGAGGCATCATAACTTGGATGGAAATTTTACCAGAAATTGATCCATACTCTATAAATTTAATAGACGAGATATTGGTTTTGCCATCTTGAATGTCGATCTCGAATTATAACTCGATTTTGATTTATGAAAAAAAATTTAATGTCGAGAGAAAAAGATTGTCCTCGAAGCCTAAAAAAATTCTACGAGGCGCGCGTAGCGCGCTCAATCTAACTAGTGGAATATAATTTGCTTTTGTTACTTATTTTAGATAAATTAAGTAGGCTCTCAAATCAAGACAATTATTATTAGAAAGTTTGTCTTATAATATCTGGAAAAATCATATCAGTATATATATTAAATGATCAACAGCGACGATAAAAGGAAATTTTTAATTACACTTGAAAATAAGGCGCTGAATCATTGAAGAACAAGTGTTGGTATAATCTACCCATTTAATCTTACAGTTACATTCAAGTTTTCATTACCTGATATATGCTTATATCAGGTAATGAAAATGCAATATATGCTTTTACTTTGCTAAAAATTAGTTTAAGCAGATCAACAGCATGATCAAGTTACTACTTCGTAATTAATTAATTATTAAACACTTTAACAGGTAGACAGTGTTTACCTTTGTTGATGATAATCTTTCCATATCGACGCTATAAATAAATTATTTTCATTTCCACTCGAATTATTTATATAAGATAGCATGCGTGGAAAACATTATTATTTTAATTTACCTGCGCAGTTACATCTATTACATGGAACGTGCATATAGACGTGATCTTTCGTACTTCACAGTAGGGTTAATCAAAATAGATTCCTGTGCATATTTGCAAAGTGCATTTTATGCTCAAATATTGCAGATGCGAATGCTAATTTGAATATCTACTTTGATGTCTTTTGAAATAGTTGTTGAAAACAATTAACCAGTGTGATAGTGCCATTAAGACTGACCCTTTCAGAAACATCAGCAGGTGATACATTAATGAAATTTTAGATTCTATTGCTTTCAGGCCGTGCACTTTACAACAAACCAACTTTGCGCAGTGGAATTCTTTCAATTATTGTTCACTTCAATCCCTTTCATGAAGTCATACGAGTATTAAAAAATAAGAAGCTTATGCTTTTTAACTCTTACATCGAGTAGAGAAAGGATCAATATGAAGAAAGTTCAATATCCTTTATGATTATTAAATTTTTAATAAGAGTAGAAGACATTATAAGACAATAATCTTATCTGAAACAATCAATATTTATTTAGCTAAAATAATTGTGTGTTATTACAGGATCCCTATTTTATTTGAATATTTAAATGTATACTGCACTCTAATTATACATATAAATCAATTTAAATAATTACTACTATAGCTTCCAATTCTATTTAAATTAAGGCAACACATCACCTTTAAATTAAAAAAAAATAAATAAATAAATATTTAAAAACTTAAAATTTATTAAACAAAATTGTTGCTACGAGAAGTATACTATTAAAGAATGCAAGAAATTAGCTTTGAATGCACAGAAAACATTTGTCACAATTTCATATATTTTTAGTGTCTATATTTCTTTTATTTATTTAAAGTCGATACGCTCCCTTAAATACTCAAGTATAGTAGTTTTATAAGACTGATAATACGTTTTCAAAACTCTATACTCGCGACGCACGTTCTGGCGTTTTTTTTTTCACTCTTTGGAGAGTGCCGCGGGACTATTCGAGCGCAGCTTCTTTTTTTTTGGTCTTGTTTCATCGTGAAAATCCTCCGCGGCGACGTAACGACGTAAACCGAGCGATCTCGACGCGGCGGCAGAAGGTGCGGGCGCGTCGTTACCGGCACGTGCCGCCGGTCGTAATATCAGGAAAAGTTTGTCCGGCGCACTGCCGCGGACGAGACGAAAAAATCATTCGACATCATTGGCTGCAATCTCCCGGTAAAAATTGCGAAACGCCGCCAGCCCCTGCCCGGCGGATAATGGCCATTTTCGCAGAACTACGGCTGTTCCGCCGAGCGGCGATAAAGAGAACGCACGAGGGCCATTATAATTGTCGGGAAGATTTTTTTACGGCTTTTTTTTCGTCGAGACGCCTTCTAAAGGGCAATTTAATGGAAGGTGCATCGGACAAACTGCGCTTTCTTCGTTTTTCTTTTACTCTTTTTTTTTTGCACTCTTCTTTCTTTGCAGTGGACTTCGCTAATGAAAGAATCTCGCGTGCACGTGACGATAAAAGAGAGCAAATCAAGTCCCCCCTTTAATTTTGCATTGATACGTAAGAAGCAGGTATTTGGGATGCACGCAAAGGGCCTTGGAATTTTTTTGTGCAATAAATCAATTATTTAATTTGGGAAAACATTTTTTCTTTAATCTCATCGATCAGATGGAATGATCGATTAAGTCGTATCGATGCATTCTTACGAAAATCATTATCAATGAAAGCTTGTCATATATATGCATTGGTATTGATTGAACGATTGTATTATGTTAAGCTTTGATATATGTCAATGGCATTTTACTTTTGGCTATCGAAAATTATTGGGAAGATTTAGTAATTCTTATGTGATTCCGGCGTAACCTTTTTAATACTGCGCAGTAGGCTATCAAAATAATGACGGTACTTATATTACTCAGTAACCTTGTAATCTAATCAATTATATAATGAAATTAGTCTTTTTAAGTCGACAAATATTGTTTTTGAAATCTTTTTCCTCTTGTTGTTTAAAATTACCGTTAAATGTAGATATCTAGTGCTTGCAGACCATTCGGCGATTATTACGTAATTTTTACGAGTAGCTTTATCGTAATTTTTATCAGAAAATTCATTCAGGGTACTTTTAATTTTTTAGGAAAGAGCTCTACAATTTTTTCAAACGGGAAGAGTTTCATAATTTTTTTAGCAAATAGCTTTGTAATTTTTTAGGAAAGTTCCGTAATTTTGATGGAAAAAGCTTCGTAACATTTAAGTGAAAAACTTACATGACATTTAAGAGAATATTTGCGTAATTTTGACAGTGTTTTTGCGAAAAATTTTTAGTTGTGTTGAATCGCCTATAAGATTCATATAAAATTTTCATATAAAGTGATTTCCTGTCAGTTCGTAAATTTTTCGCCTAATTTTTATGGTGAGTATCATTGCAATTTACCCATTTCATATTTTTTATTATACGTAATATACCCAGTATTATATTACCAAGGACATTAGAAGATATATTTAACACTATTAAATAAATAAATATCATTTAGTCAAGTCAACTCTCAACTAGGACACGATAAAGTAATTCACAAGCTTCAAAATCTGAAAGCTCACACAAGGCACACACTCGCTTTACATCCTGCACGTTAAAACGTTATACTTTCTCGTTGGGGTCGGTTTTGATCTTTTTGTTTGCCTGTGGCGTAAGGGCCGAGAGCAAAAGAGAAAGCGAGAAGCAAAAGCCAGCGAGAGGAGACTCAGCTAAAGGCGAGAGGCCGCGTCGCAAGTGACGTAATATCATTTAGAATTCATATTGCGCGCCCTACCCTCGTCGCTGCGCGCAGCGATCCTATAGATGGGGGAGGCGAGTCGACGACGCCGTGAAATTGCGTTAAGTCTTTTGTGAGCCGACGGGGGTGGCGTCCTCCTCGCAAGGTGTACTCATTCCATATTGAGTGGAAAAGTTGCGAGCGTGCGTCTCCTTGTCCGCCGACGTCGGGACGCGGAGTGGCGGAATAAAAGAAGGAATCGACCGGCGAGGGAAATGAAACGGGAACCGTCATATCCCGAGATTCATTTTTCCGCGATATCCACCGTCGCGGCCCTCCTCCTTCTCCTCATCCCGGCCGCCTATCTATATACCTTTTCATTTGGCGAAGGTGCACGACTGGAGAGTCCGCTGTTATTAGCCCAAAGCCCGTTCCCACCCCCGGAATTACGAGGCTTATTAAATTGTACCAATTTTAATTAGACCCGCTGCACGTCTCGTTCTCGAGCTCCTTATACCTCAGCGCCCAACGCGAAGAATATCGAAAAAGAAGAAGAGGAGGCTATCTCCGAGGATCCCTGGCCCTGCAACGATCCCCGGCCCCTTATACTTTCCTTTTAAAAGTTAGCACACCACCTGCTCGAACATCGCCTCTTCTTATTTATCGTTCGGCGAGGCCATTCCCAGCACGCGGTGCCCTTTTGCTTTCGCCAACTCGTTCGATCGAAAGTTCACCGCGAATAGAGCGAGAACAGGGGGCGACTGGAGGAGGGGGAAGAAAGAAAGGTGACAAAGTGTAACACGCGATCTCTTCGCGTCCTCATATTGCATCGAGCCTCGATCAGGTTATACATGTGCTGCTTTGATGGTGGTTCGAGCTGATTTATCTTTAATAGTTGTATGGATTCGCTGGGTTGGCGAATCAGGCCACTAAGAGAGTGGGCAACGTAAATTAACACTGGTTAAATTTAATAATAACAAAATATATTGATTTATTATATTTATCACACTATCGTCTATCCTGTAACATTACGCTCTTCCTTAATTTATTGATTAAGTGATCGGATCAATTATTTGCAAATATAAATACGTATTACTAAAAGGTTCAATTAATTAATAAAGTGACTAAACGAATTATCAAACCTCCAATTAAAGAATTTATTTCTTGAGCCGTTGATCTGTCAATTTTTATTGACATTAATTAGAGTTTTACATCAATTTTTTAACAACTTTTACATTATTAAGACGAAGCTAAACGATATGAGAACGTAGTTGCATTTGTGTCTTTAAATATGCCAAAATTATAGATACATGTAATATAGAAAGTTCTTATCTATAAGCAAATAATTATAATATACGTGCAGCTAAATAACTATTACAAAGTAATGAAATGAATTTAGTCGCAATAATTTTAAAGTATATCGTCGCTCCCAACGAAAAAAAGCACATTTCAAAAAATACCGATTTTAATTTGCCATTTTTAAAGCACTAGAGAAAAGTAAACTCTTCCAAAACCTGATAAACTTGAGGTATCATTGGTACGATACCCTAAGTTTATTAGGTTTTGGATGAGTTTATTTTTCTCTAGTGCTTTAAAAAGGGAAAATTAAAATCGGCATCTTTTTGAAATGTGCTTTTCTTCGTTGGGAGCGACGATATGTGCACTGAGAGAAAATTTTCTCGTAAAAATTACGGTGATTTTCCCGTAAAAATTACGTGAAAGAACGTAATCGTGCGGGACGGTTGGCAATATTGTTCATTTTTACGGGAAAATCAACGTAATTTTTATACCTGAATCTTGGACGGTTGGTCGAGCTTTGTAAATTTTTACAAAAAAAGCTCTGTATAATTTTTACGTGAAAGTCCACGTAATTTGTAGAGGGTTTTTCTTGTAAAATTTACAAAACTTAGTCAACCGTTCAGGTAAGACTTGCGGTGATTTTCACGTAAAAATTTACATTCTTGGTAATAGTTCAACGATTTCGTTTTTCCACGTAATTTTTACGCGAAACTCGCCGTAATTTTTACGAGAAAATTTTTGACTGGGGTATTTGACTGGGGTACAGTTTTACGAGAAAAAAGGGCACAAACTTTACCTACAGTTTATACACTGAGATAAAGATTTTGGTAAAAATTATTGAACTGCTTGGGCAAGTTGGCACAGACTGACATTTTGAGAGAAATCACTAAACTTTTTAGCAAAATTTGCCATAAATACAGTAAAAATTAAAATACTGTCTGGCAAAATTTACTATATTTTTAGCAAATTTTACTGAAAAGTTTAGTAATTTCTTTCGAAATGTCAGTCTGTGATTGCTTAAACAGTTTCTTAAACAGTTTAGTAATTTTTACTGAAACATTTCCCTCAGTGTATACAATTTATTCAGCTTTTTTCACAAATTCTACAGAAAATCTACAGACAATTATTCTGTAGATTTTATCAAGGTATTCTACAGAAATTTTGTAGATTATCTGAGTAAAATTTACTACAAGACTAATTTTTTATAGATTTTCTGCAGAATATATTAAAAGATTTGAACAAATTCTAGAAAAACACTTCATAAAATTTTTCTACATAATTTATACATATCTTTCTCAGAAGGGCTGTGTGAAGCAAGCCTAAAATATTTTTTAATATCTCCTTATAAATTTTACACACCGTGTAGTGAAATTTTATTAAATACTCTTTTTTAGATACATAAATATTATATAGATTAAAATTAAATTTCTTTAGCTAAGCAACTTATTTTAAAATCCAAGGGCGACGTTAATACAGCAATAAAATAATAAATAATTAAAAAATGTTATAAATGAAATTTCATAGGTGATTTACAATCACACTATCATAAGATCTCGTTATATTTTTACTCAGGAGATAACTGACGCATAAGTATAACGTCAATATTAAGACCTAAGTAGTTTAAGTAAATAAATGCTCATACCGCACACGAAAGCGTTACTGAAAATTTTAGTCTAAATTATCTAAGTTAGTAGAAGCGCAGCCTTGACAAGTTCAAAACGTGTTTGTTTTAAGTCACCCGCGAGTGAATATTAAAAATCTTTCCCAAACAGCGTATATTGACATTTGACGTATTGTATGCAGATTTCTGATGCTCACGCGTGCCCGCACTTGTTTTCTTTTCAGATTTTGTCGAATCCGGAGTTCTTGGCGGAAGGCACGGCTATCGACGACTTAATTAACGCCGACCGAGTGCTCATTGGTGGCGAGGAGTCGCCGGAAGGTCAGGCTGCCATTGAGCAACTCTGTCAGGTCTACGAGCACTGGATACCCCGGAAAAACATCATAACGACCAACACGTGGAGCTCCGAGTTATCAAAATTAGTGCGTTTAACAATTACTACACACTGAAAAAAAAGCGTCAGTAAATACAACTGACGGTTAGTTGTTTCAACTAATATTTGGTGGAAACAAATATAAATTTTGATTGAAACAAGTAATGGATAGTTGCCATAGTTGTGATCACTGAACTTTTTCAGTGTAGTAAAATAAATCGCACGTTATGTTAAGGTGATCTAATGTATCCTCATATTTCAGGCTGCCAATGCCATGCTGGCCGAAAGGATATCCAGTATCAATTCGTTATCGGCAGTGTGCGAGGCTACGGGTGCCGACGTGTCGGAGGTGGCCGGTGCCGTCGGTCGCGACTCTCGAATCGGATCGAAATTCTTGCAGGCCTCCATTGGCTTCGGCGGCTCCTGCTTCCAGAAGGACATCCTCAATCTGGTGTACATCTGCGAGTGTCTGAACCTACAAGAAGTCGCCACCTACTGGCAGCGTGTCATTGACTTGAACGAATACCAGAAGTCAAGGTTTTCTGCGAAGGTCAGCACTTTATTCTCCTCTCCGTTTTGAAATTCCGACTCTATATATTTATACATTTAATTTCCAGTCAGCGACTTTTGTACAAGAACAGTTTTAACGAGCTCGTTTTTTTTTTTTGTCGCGCAGGTGATCGAATCCTTATTTAACACCGTGACGGACAAAAAGATATCGCTGCTGGGCTTCGCCTTCAAGAAGAACACCGGCGACACTCGGGAGTCGCCGGCCATTCACGTGGCCAAGACGCTGCTAGACGAAGGGGCCAAACTGCACATCTACGATCCCAAGGTAAAATCCCGGCGGTTCTCCCAAGGTTCCGAGTGTTTGCACACATTGTTCGAAGCATAGACTTCAAAGTGTTTTAGAACGGACATAATGCCAGAGCTATTTTTAACGGCGCCCGAGAAAATTGCGCTAATTTCACGCTCATACACAATAGCGATGCTTATTATTTCAGGTCGAACAATCGCAGATACTTTTAGATTTGACTCACCCGAGCGTGACGGAGGACCCGGAGTACGTGAAGAGCAGGATCAGCATTTACAAGGATGCCTACAGCGCCACGAAAAACACGCACGCGATTGTCCTTTGCACAGAGTGGGACGAATTCATGGTAAAGTATCTTTTTCTTTTTTTTTTTTTTTTTTTGTTTTTTAAAGTGATTATTATGTAACTGAATGTTATTTAATCTTTCAGGAATTGGATTACAGAAGAATATACGCGGATATGATGAAGCCGGCGTACATATTCGACGGTCGAAAAATTCTGGATCACGATAAATTGCAAAAGATAGGTTTCACCGTACAGACGATCGGGAAGAAATTGAGAACTGGAATATCCAGGGGGTGGGCTAGCCAATCGCAAATATAAAAAATGTTTTTTTTTTTTTTTTAAATTCATATATAGTTAATATTGAATGTTGAGATTACTCACAATTTATGACGTGACTGCCATTGTCTCGATACTTTGAGTTTCATTCAGGAGATGATAGCTTTCTAAAAGAGAATACTTTTATATTAGAATATAGGTATTAGATATATATTTCATATACACATTATTTTTAATACGTATATAATTTTCGTAATCACTTTTAATTGCTATATATTTTATGTAACGAGTAGTCGTTTTCATGCTTTGATGAAAATGTGTTTAGATCAATATTGTATTATTTTTTTTTTTCTTTTTTTGGGCTTGTTAAGGACAGTACTCTTTTCCTACCAGTATTCTCTTTTCTGTAGCTGTACTATAACTTTTCGTTTAAAGCTTTGACGCATTCGAAGAAATACGAACAAACATTGTTTATATTGTATCCGCATGAATTAGCCTTTTCTGCAATTTAAACGAACGGTGTGAACTTGACACTACTCGAATTTTAGAATTTCTGTTTTTTTTTTTTTTAATTGCATTTACATATCAATGTAACGTGTATAACTTTTTAAGCTCTGTTATGATATTATAATTAAAGAAGAATGCGTGCTATTTGGAGGCGTGCATTATACGGTGCTAGTTAACTAAGTCGATAAACTTTCACAATTTTTGTGAAATCTAAATATTGCTATTACTTCGTTAAGTATTGTACATTATATATATATATATATCGAATCGAAAACTTTTATAATTTTTACATTTATTGTATTAAAATGTAAGCCAATGAATGATCATATAACTATTCTTATGAATATTACTATATCATTACTATTATTGAAGAAAAATTATTTATAAAGTGAATATAAAAAAAATTTTAAACAAAAAAAAAGAACACAAACTTGCAATACTTACGTACATCTGTCTGAAAAATCAAAGTTGTTAGTAATACTTTAAAGATCAGCAATAAGAGTATATTTGTAATTTTTATAAAGATTAATGAAACTGTAAAGTAACGCATATTAAAAGAACAATAATAAAATAGTGGTATTTCTAAATAAACAAACGAATCTCTTGCATTAATTATCACCATCAAAATCCACGAATATATATATGTACATATAAGTAGACTGTGCCGTCGTAACTCATCAGCTTACTGATAAAAATAAATTATTACATAAAAGTATCTAATGTATACTATATACAATTTAATTGATAATACTGCACAGTGTTCGGTTGACTTGAAAGTATTTTAGTATGGATATATACACATATTTAATGCCGAAGTTATTTTTATCGACGCAGAGAATATTGTGCTAATTTGTTTTACAAATGATGTGGTTATTTCAGTTCGAACAATTGCAGATAATTTTAGACTTAAGGCACTCGAACGCAACAGAAAAGAGAAAGAAGCAAGCATAATTATCGCTGATAGAGATAATGGATTTTCCAATCTGCGGGAGATGTCTTACTGTAAACGCATCAATTTCACATCTGTAATTGATTAGTTACCTTATAATTATCCCTTATTAAAATTCCACAACTTGATTTCTTTATATACTAAGGGACTTCAATTATTTTCGCTCAAGATCAAATTATACAGTCGCAACTTCAAAATTCAGTACCGAAGCAAGGAGTGTCATACCAACAAATTAGATTATAATCATTACTTACTAAAATTTCATGATTTCATTTTCCAAAATACTCACAAATTAGAATAATTTTCGCTCAACTTCAAATTTCGCATTTGCTGCTCCGAAATTTAATTCCGGAGCAAATTAATAGATCTACTAAACTTCTACTGAAATCCCGCGATTTTAATTTTTAAGATACTCATAAATTAGAATCATTTTCGCTAAAATTCAAAATTTCAAATACATACCGCGTTTGCTGCTCCGAAATTTAATTCCGGAGCAAGGAGTGTCCCGTACCGAGAAGTTAATAGATCACAATCATCTATTAAAATTCGGCGCTCGTTGCTCCGAAATTTAATTCCGGAGTAAGAAGTATCCCACATTAGCAGATCACAATAAGCTCCTTATGAAATTCCTCTATTTCATTTTTTAAAATAGTCATAAATTAAACTAATTTTCGCTAAAATTTAAATCCCGCGCTCGCTGCTCCGAAATTTAATTCCGGAGCAAGTAGTATCCCACACCGACAAATTAACAGATCACAATTATCCACTAAAATTCTGCTCTCGCGCTGCTCCAAAATTTAATTTTGGAGCAAGAAGTACCCCACTGAGAAATTAGTAGATCACAATAATCTCCTACTAAAATTCCGCGATTTGATTTTTTAAAATACTCATAAATGAAACTAATTCTCGCCAAAATTCAAATTCCGCGCTCGCTGCTCCGAAGTTTAATTTTGGAGCAAGAAGTACCCCACTGACAAATTAGTAGATCACAATAATCTCCTACTAAAATTCCGCGATTTGATTTTTTAAAATAGTCATAAATCAAACTAATTCTCGACAAAATTCAAATTCCGCGCTCGCTGCTCCGAAATTTAATTTTGGAGCAAGAAGTACCCCACTGAGAAATTAGTAGATCACAATAATCTCCTACTAAAATTCCGCGATTTCACTTTTAAAAATACTCATAAATCAAACTAATTCTCGCCGATATTCAAAATCCGCGCTCGCTGCTCCGAAACCCACTATCCGGAGGCAGAGCCTGCCACAACGACACACAAATAAAGAACCGCTACACACACTCTATCCACAGCATACCTACACTCCGTTAGCCGCGGCCTCGACAGTTACGCTCGTAGCGCCGCGCAAAACAAGAGCGGCGCTCCTTGGCGAAGCCCACGTTTCCCCGTTAGTCGCCCGACACTGCCGACAGTGCCAGCGAGCACTCGGCGCAGCAACACTGCCGCCAGTCCGCCGGCCGAGCGATTCCTCGTGTCCCCCAAGTCACCAAAAGCCTCGACTCAACACACCGCACCAGTGCGCGACGACATCTCCAAGAAGAGGATCATCCGCGCGCTCGGCCCAGCACCAGGTCAAGCCGGACCCACACCCCCCCAGTGAACCCGTGCAGTGCATCGCCGAACGGAAGAGAAGAGTCCTCGGGTGCGCGGAGCCCTCGAAAATGGCCGCGTGCCGCTGCTGTCGCCGCCGCTGTCCGCGTCGGAGACGAGCGCGAGGTGTCGCCGCCGCCCCCGGCGCCGAGCGCCGGTGAAGCTGCCCACGCACCGCCCCGAGGCCACCCCCGCGGCGTCCAGGATGAGGGGCTGCGCACTGCTGCTCAGCAGCTACGGCTGCCTGGCGCTCCTGCTCTTCTCGCTCGCTCTGCTCCGCGCGCCGCTGCTCGTTCAAGGTTCGTTTTTTTCCCTCTCCTCTATGAGGAGCCAGCCCCGTATGTACACTTGTTCCCGATTAATCGCCCGGTTTTTTCGCGCTTCGCCTTTTCCCGCGGCCCTAAGTAAGTACTTATGCGTCTTTCTGTGCGTGCGTGTGTGTATGTGTGTATTATACGCACGTGATAGCCGTGGATCGCGCTGCTGCGGGTGTGTGAGCCTGCAGGTCGGCTATAGTTTGTTTTCATTGAGAGTTCGGGGACCTCGGCGCGCTGGAAAAGCCGAGACGAGGGAGGATGCGAGACTCCGGGAGACGGAGGAGAGATCGATAGTGCGCGAAAAAAAAAGCGCGGCACTCCACTGGAATATATGTATGTATATATACATGCCGTGCAGGTCGTCTTCGTCTCGCCCCGGTGTTTGAGTGTGTATTTGTTGTATATACTATACGTGGATGTGCGTATACGCACGCGGCCGATCGGAATGGAGAAGACGCTGCGGATATAATTACTTCCGCGGCGGATTCGCGTATCGCTGGCGTTTACTTCGGGGAGAGATATACGGGACTCTCGGTTTTTTGCTTGAGTATTTTTTTTTTTTTTTTTTTTTCGGAGCAACGGAGATGGAAGAGGAGCGCGCAGCGCGGGGATTCGCGAGAGCTCACTGTTGCGTAGCAATGTTTATAACGAGCGGCAGAAAAATAAGACGTCATGTGCGCTCGCCTGCGTCTGCGCTCGTAAAGCGCGTAATGCTATTACCTCATTGAATTAAAATCGACTCTTTTTTTTTTGCCGGGAAAATTCAATCGGGCGATGCAGTCTCTTTTTTCTTGTTCATCGTTTCTAGTGGAAAATAAGTCATCGGATGACCTTTACCTTACTCTTGACTATCGAGGTATTGAAGGAAAAACTTAGATTCGAAGACATGTGTTTTTACTCGCCGGATTGGATTACTGGTTTTATCGATATATTATTTACTGCGATCGATGGCAGGAAGATGAAAGGAGAGAAGGGACTGAATAATTTTATTTGTGTGCTTTGATACTTACTCCTAGCATTAACAATATAAATAATTGAGTAAACGTTTATTAAACTAATTCATTAATTCGTTTATTATTTTAACGTTTATTAAAGTAAGTCATTAATGAAACGTATCTATTTGATTTACACATACACTACGACAAATCGTTTTTTTTTTTTTGTCATTTTCTGAATATAAATTCTTAATTTTGATACGCTTTATCCCTTTTTTAAGTCTAGTCTAGTACAGATAGCGTCATTCAAAATTGAGATATTTGATATCATTATTAATTTATAAATTATGTGCACATTAAACTTCAATAATATTCAATTATTAATTAACTTCGAAAATATTAAAAAGAATTGATGTGTTTCAAAAATAAAGGATAAAAAAATAATAATAAAATAATTAAATAAGATCCAATCACACCCAATCATAATAATACATTTGCATTATTAAATCGAGTCGAACACCCCTACAGATCAGCCGATCAAAATACCGTTACATTATCCATTCATCAAAAGTCAACGCATGTTAGGTTTAGAATTTTCACTCGATCGATTTTCATTCAAATTTTTTCAAATATATTCACGATAAAAATAAATTAAACCAGATTGACGTTGTAAGAAAAATTTGAATAAGATCAGTTTCTTGATAATCTATCAAATCGATTAAATTTACAATAAACTAAGAAACTCACAATATCCTAAGTGCATATACAGCAACTAATTTTTTGGTCAAACACAAAAAGCTATTAACCTTTCCTTTTAACCGCTATGAAAACGCGTACGATCAATAGCAGCGCGTATATAAGATCCATTCATCATATATAATATTTCAAATATTTGTAGCGTTTCAATTTGCACATTCGATGACGCAACGAAGAAAAAAAAATCAACAGTCGAAAAAGCTTTATCATGAAAAAAAAATGCTGAAAAATATGCTAAGCAATTTCACTTGTACAAAGACGTCGATTTGCTCAGCGATAAGTGCCTCGATAAAGAAACGTTTTTTTTTTTTATCAAGACCAAAAAATGTTTAATCTGCATCCAATAAAATAATCCCAAAGCGCGCGCGCGCGCCTCTGCTGGAAAAACGCTCGGCGAACGACACGCCCGCACGCGCGAAAGCTCGCAAATATAGTCGCTTTATGAAAAATGCAAGCGAGTCGGCAATCAATACGCCGAAAGTCCATCGAGGCGGGATAATGGCAAACAGCTCGTCAAGATACATCGGGCTCTTACAAGCCTTGTTTACTCTTCCCCCGGCGACGACGGCGGAAAAACGAGCAGTTCGCTCTCCGGGGAATGCAGCGCTATTCGAAAAAAAAAAGGAAAATAAATAAATGAAATCCGCAGCGGAAAAGCAACAAGCACGCAGAAAATTCGTGCTATCTTCGTAGATTTACGCGCGACGAAAATCGCATGTACATACGCGTCACGTGCCGTAGATGCTCGCGTCGATATATCGCTGGCGCCGCGTGATCGCCACGACGAGCATCCGGAAGGAGAAACTTTATCGCTCCGATTTTTCGGTCGTTCTTTCGCGTTTCTTTTTTGCATCGTGAATTTTAAAGGCCAATTAGCGGAGAGTGCGCGTGGGGCCTCGGGGAAACGTTTGCTCGACTCGTCACACCCGTGGAGGCATCGGCCTAACGTCTGATGGAGTATATATGCCTTTTGAGCTTTTAAATCCATGTTGTTTAAAAGATTCTTGACGGTTTTATCTCGCCACCTTATTAATTTTACTTGTGTACTCGGAGAAAAATTCTCTGCTAAAAATTGCAACTGTCAATCGTTTTCACAGATTGATATTGTTATATATTTAGACTTAATGTTCTTTTCGGTTTTTGGTCTGTCAACACGTTTATGATTATAATAAACCAAGTCTCTTTCCTTTTTATAAATAAATAGTTGTGTTGTTTATTACAATATTATTGAAAAAAAAATATTTTAGTTTCTGGTAAAATTTACTATAGTTTCTTTCACAATTTACTATGCAAAACTTAAAAATTTTACTGTAGTTCTTGTAAATTTTACAAAAAAAACTACCGTGAGTGTTACAACAATATCAATATGTGCAGAAAACTTTAGAATTTATTATTTCAATTTTAGTACCCAGCGAGAAATTCTAGACTAGGTAAACAAACAAAAGCTATACTAAATTTATTGTAAAAATTGCAATAGCTACAAGTAAAAGTTTTATTTAAAATGACGAATATAACCTAGTAAAAATTATTGATCGTCAATATTGCACCGTTTACTATAAACCTGGTAATTTTTTTCGTTTGGTTATAGTCTGCGAGGAGTCAATATATATAATCCATATAGTAAATGGTGATTTATTTATTTATTAAAACCAGATAAAACCTTATGTATAGTTTTGGTATATAAAAAACTCTTTATGACTAATTTAAGTCTAAAACTTAAAACTATAAATTCAAACAAAAAATAGCATTTGATAAAAACTACGTGTATTACAAAATTAACAATCAATAGTTTTGTTTGACTATTAGTCTTTATCCAAATTTAATAAAATAAATTCAGTTTTATAATTGGACCGTTAAAAAACTTGCTACACGGAGAAAAATATTCCATTAAAAATTACTATAGTTTTACCTAAAGCGAGGACAAACTGGAACTATCAAAAA
>JAWWEN010000001.1:18862791-18898726 GCA_035582955.1 Sycophila texana
GTTTATCACTATTATTTAGAGATGCAGACATCTCTATGAGAAAGCATTGTGCCAGTGCAGTTGGCAGCGTTTTTTTTTCAGTATAGTAATGTATCCTCTCTTTAAAAAAGAATGGCAGGATATTGTGAAGTATTTTATAGGGCATATCCTTTTAAATGGCGCTGAATTTAAAAATCTAAGCTCAAAAATTGTAAATGCGGTTAAATAAAGTGGACGTGCGAAGCCCGTTGGATTTTGCTAGTACTGTAAACCGTCTATGATAAAAAAAGTCTTTTAATTGATTAGCAAACAAACTGATACGAAACATTATTTCACCAAATAGTATTCATATACGAAACGGTCCGACGTACCCGATCCGTACCTACTTAAGCAGGCGCATCCAAAGTCCAACTCCGTCTCGACCATAAAAAGTAACCCACTTCGCTGAGTTTTAAAGCACAAGCCAACGATAAACAAAATTCAACGATACGTCAATTCACGATCGCCGCTGCGTAGGGGGAGGAGAGATAGAGCGAAGCTCGAGACTCGTTATAGCTGCTCCGTCGCGCGTTTCATAATGCATGCAGAATAAACAAAGGAAGAGCCGAACGGCGGCTGTGCAGCTGCAGTCTGTCGGCCGGGATGGCACACGGCGAGGGGGCAGGGGGGGCTTGGATGTGGAAATCTTGGAAAAATCGAAATTGCAGGTTTTTCGGTGAGAACGCCGGGCTGGCCCGGGCGAACGTGACGGGGTTCCCGAAGGAGGCTAGCCCGCCGGCAGCTTAGCCGGTCCGCCTGCTCGCTCTATCTTCCTCCTGCCAAGATAAATAGGATATTCCGGAATAAATGCTTAGCTACGTGCTTTCCGAATGGTTATATCGAGTGCCAGAACTCTGACTTATAACTCTTTCGGCCGGAGAAGCGGCATCGCCGCAATTCTCGCGTAATTTTCCATTTGGTCAATACTGCCGTAGGTAATTTCAATGAATAAATGGCCGGGAACTTGCTTTGACCATTTTTATTGTGATACTATTTTTATTTTATTTCTTTTTTATTGTTTTATTTTCTTTGAATGGAGCAACATTTAAATAGAATTTTATTCGACGATCAACAGATATTAAAACTTATTTTGAGCTCTCTTCCGGATAGATTTAGTTGTATTAATTACATGAATAACATTATTCAAGAATAACATAGTCATTTTTCTAACAATTTTATAATGTATCATCTAAGTATAGTACTGGTGCTTTGCGTGTACCGGCATTATCTTAATTTTGTGAAAGGACAATGTGACCGTATTATTTTTAAATAAGTAAATAATTATAAATTCATATTACTTTTACGTACATCCAATATTTTAGAAAAGGCTGCTTCAATAATAAATTTGTTAGGCTTAAGTAGAAATCAGTGAAAACAGACGAGTATGGTCAGACATTGATTTTTTTTCTCGAATCAGTAATATATCAGTGATTAATTGGTCGAACATCTGGTTTACAACTTGTTAATTCATATATACTTATTAACAATAATAAATAAAATTAAAATTTTTACACAGTTTCAAGTATATTTAGTAGTATAGCTATTTTTCTATTTTAAAAGTTTTATTGATTTTTAATTTATTTCGTTTAAATATATTTATAAAAATATTATTCTTCTGTACCGTAAGAAAGTCTTTTTATAAATTAAGGTTTTTTTTTATAAATTATAAGAAGTTCCATGAAATTCGAAAAGAGAAAATATTGTAAGTATAACGCCATATAATACCAAAAGTAGGGAAATAAGCTTTACTTAGCATACCCAAAAACCACTTATATAATTTTTTTTTTCTTGTTTTTCTTATAAATTTTTAGGAATTTAAAATATTTGTTTACCTGCATGTGAAAGTAAAGGAAGAAAAAAGAAAAGTTTTCGTGAAAAGTTAAAATGCAAGGATCAGCAAAATGCTGAACGTTTCCCTAATCGAGGTAGATAGAAAATAGGGTGGATCGAAAAGAAAACGTGTGCTCGGTCGTAACTGTGCCGGTACAAAATTAAGTCACGTTTGCACGTTCTAGCCTCGGTCGGCAGTTTTATAGCGCCGAAGGGTTGCGAACTTTACACTTTCTGCTATTTCCCTTTTATTTCTTCTTCTCCTAGTCCCTGATCAGTCGACGTCTTTCACAGAGTTATATTTTATTTAAACCTCCTTTTCTATTTGATTGTTTTATTATCTTTTAATTAAATTTACAATATACTTTTTCTATCTCACTGTTTTATTATTGTTTTCTACAAAAATGATATCTCATTAGATATTTATACCATTAAATTAATCTGAGTAAATTATTAAATTTATTTTAATGTATTTTTATTCAAATAAAAAGAAAAGAAAATTTTATTTTATAAGAAAATTTGAAAGTAAAAGGAATGTATTTAAAGACAATAAAACTCCTTAAATATATACATTTTTAAGTGAAAGATGCTCTCAATAGAAGATTAACATTTTCGACCGTAGAGGAAATTAAAGAAAACTATGACTCAACTTCAATTATTTATCCATTTTTAACTTCATTCTTTCTGTTATAAACTGTGAGAAGAAATAATTAAAAGGAAAATGTCTCATAAGAAAATATACACCGTTGAAAGTTTTAAATAAATAAATAATTAGAAAGGAATAAAACAAGAACAAAAAGATTAAAAAAAAATTTTCTCGACTAGGTAAACATCAGTGAAAAAAGACGAGTGCAGTAAGACAACTATTTTCGGGGAATTCAGTACCCTATTTTAATGAAAAAATATAATGATATGTAAATAAAAGATTTCAAACTCTAATCAGGGTATTCGGAGGGATACTCATCGCAGTTTCAATCGATTGAATGTAGCTTTCGCACATTTGCGAAAAAACCACACTGGCCGGGATTCGAACCTGAATCCACATGGGCAGGTATATATAATATACTAATTAAAATAACGTTTAACTCGATCTAACGAAGAATATTTCTCATCGCTGTCGGTATATTAAAATGAACTATATTTAAATTTATCAATATAAAATACGTGTATACTCAAATTAAAAATTTTATTCTTCAGAAAGAAAAATATCCAAACGATTGCTTACGTCTGCAAACAACAATCTTATCTCCAAGATCAATAAAAATTAAAATCCCTTCTAAATTTCGATTTCCCGCGAAGCATTAAACTTTTCATTCCGTAAAGTGGATATTGGTTTTATCCAGATTTCCTAAAGCGGAAACTGCACGCGCACTAAAAATCAATTGTTCTTGACAAACCCAATCCCGTAAAAGACCGCAGTAACCGCGAGCGAAAGTAACCCGTACAATTCAAAATTCCCACCTTTCCGGCCCTTCGTTTCTTCTCTCCCTTACTCCTCTGCACCCCCGCCCCCTCCACCGCTCAGTGTCGCCGAATCTCGGAGGCGTCGAACGCCGGGGCTGGAAAACGCGCGGCTGCGGAAACGAGCTCGCTCGTCATTGGGCGAGCGGAGGGCAATGAGGATCCCCGGGCTTTATACGATCGCCGGGCCCCGATCCGTTTCTCTTTCTCCGCCCGGAGATAGGCGAGAGCTTTAACGCCGGGGCACGTATAACGCGCGGCAGTTACGGCTTCTTCGCCGTCTCCTTTGCCGCGGCGGAGCGTTTATACGAGCGCGCGAGGAAATGAAGGGCCGAGGCGCTCCGAATGGATCATGCGCGCGAGTTTCTCGCCTTCAAAAATAAGCCCGATCGTCAATACGATGCATTTATTGCCCCTCGTATAAAGCGCCTACGCGCCTCCGTCAGTTGCCTCTTTTTTTTTTCTCTCCGCCTCTCGCGGCGAAGGGGAAGGGGCGACGACGCCTTTGTCGCTCGGATCTCGAAGCTTGAGCTTTCCGTCGAGGAAGGCGGGGACGAGGATTCGCTGCGCTCTGAATATTGTTTTTAACGGCGAGAGTGGATTTTATGGCGAGGAAATAAAAGGACATAATGAAATTACTTGCGATTTTGGTTAATAATCGATGTAGTAGGATTTAGTAAGAGCAAAGCGCATGATGAAGAACTTTATAGTAAATAATTAGGAATAAAACCGCATGAGTTTTGATGTTAAGAATTATTTTAAATTTTAATAAGAGTTTATTATTAAATATTGACATCTAATTTATGAAAGAAAGTTTGTTAGTGTATATAAGAATTCAAATCCTATTTGTAAACTGCAAGATTCGTGAGTCACGTGGATCTAAATCTTCTCTACTAAAAAAGCGCCTGTAGTGGAAAGAATTGAATTGAACTGAATTTTCAATATACTTCAAGTATCTTCATAACAATTTTAACAATAAAAATATATCTTAACTAATGTTAGAACCTACAAGAAACGCAACTCTGACCTAAAAAAGCACATTTTATTAACTTAAAGTAAGTAGATGACAAACTGACATGTTTAAATTGAACTCTCTGGTTAAAAAAAAAGAGGTCGCGTATGCAGGTGAACATTCTAGAGCCTCTTAAATTTAGATAATTTTTAATCCTTTATCGAAAAAAATTGAAATGAAAATTTATGCATCTTTGCTGTTACAAGAAAGAAACGAATGAAATTTTTTTATATTTAAATTAACCATTTATTTTATAAAATATTATTTTTACTACCTCTATGTATGAAAAGAAGAATTCGAAAAAACCATACTTACATATAATGCCTATGATTAACATAATAAATAAATAAATAAATAAACGAATACATAACACTAGCAATTATTTCGATACTGAACGGATATTTTATTTTATCTGATTTATTTACGTTTTTTTTTTCATTATTAAAAATTTCTCAACCTACTAACATATAAATATAAAGTTTCTCGCGTATCATAAAAGATAATACCAATCATTACGAAAATCTCAGAAAATAAATAATTCTTGCATAAAGAAAAAACTTTAACCATTCATTCAGTTTACAGCGCATGCCTCATCGCTCAGTGCACGTACTTTTCAAAGAGCCTCGTCGAAGTGAAATAGCAGCGAACGGCCTACTTTCGCAGCCAGCGAGCGAATTAACCATTCAAAAAGCGGCCCGGCCCCGATCGCTCACCGCCTGCAATATTCACCGACGAGCGTCTTGCCGCGACGGGACGAAAAATCGCCCACTTGGCTCGGGGTAAGTGCAGCCACTCGCGCGCGCCTCCCCCTCGCATGCCTCTCTAAGCGACGGCACTTAGGGCGCGAGTCGTTTTCGCCTCCGTCGCGCCTCCCATGATTAATTTAATAAAGCGACTAATCGAGCGACCGGCCCATTATCTCCAGCCAAGGCGCTGATGGCTCGTAATCCGGATCCCCGCAGGTATGGCGCGGGATTACGCGGGCCGCTCGCGCTTACCTCACTCGTTACCGCCGGCGTCGGATTCGCGCCCAACGCTCGCCCCCCATCCTCGTGGAATTATCTCGTAGGCCTGTTGGCCGACACTCGTGTAGACACACTTAGACCGCGTGATGACGGGCATTAGGGGCAACGCACACCTGCGGAGCCTATTTGGGACTTTCGGCACTCTGATCGTTTAATTTCTGCGTGATTTAGTCGTTTGTGTAATATTATTTTAGCAATCTATCTAGGTGATTTATTTAGTGACTTTTTAATTTAATTGCTTAAAGGAATGTAATGCTTGTGTATGCCTTTAAAAATTCTATCTTTAGATATGAAATTATAAAAAATATTTTTTGTAATGTCCCTTTACTGTCTATTTGAAATACTAATTGCATTAGGAAAGAATTTGACTAAATATTTGTGCAGTTTGTTAATTGTAAAATAGAAATGTTGCGTTCTATTATTGTATTTCTTCAATTGTAATCACAATTTTGTAATTACATAAGTAAACACTTGTTAGAAATGAATGGTTTTTTAAAGT
This sequence comes from Sycophila texana, assembly GCA_035582955.1. NCBI lineage: Eukaryota > Metazoa > Arthropoda > Insecta > Hymenoptera > Eurytomidae > Sycophila > Sycophila texana. The sequence goes on from JAWWEN010000001.1 coordinate 18,868,637, forward strand.
GTACTTAAAAATGCTATAAATTAATTGGCTACTGACTTGTTATTAAATCTTAAACGGCACGTTTAAAAGGAACCATGTTTTGCTATTTTAATGCCAGAGGCTATAAGTTGTTAGCCTCATTTATTTATTTAAACGTTAAACAGACCAAAAAGCCTTTACAATAGAGGATAATACAATAAGAATAATAACAACCTTTGAAAAACAAAATTATTGAATCTCCAAGTTTTAGAATTTTTATACTGCTAATTTTTAGTAATAAAATTTTAATCTTCACTTTAAATGTAAAAGGTGGTTTTATTCATTTTAAAATGAAATTATAAATAATTACTTTACGTAATAAAAGCTAATTTAAAAAGATACATTCATTATAGAATGTCATTCAAAATAAATTCCATCAATATTTTAAAACATACACTGATAATAATTATATTTAAACTACATAAATTATTACCGTGAATTGCAAAATATTATTCGACAGATTTTCGACATAATTTTGCCAATCAAATTTAACACGTAATAACAAGCGTATAAAAATAATCGATTTTAGCTTTCAATCGCTTACATTTATACTCTTCACAGAAAAATAATCACGACACTTATCCAAAATTGAAAGAATTCTTGCCAACTACTTCCCTAAAAACAAAGACATCAATTAATAAAAAAAAAAAATTATTAATTTTCACAACACTTCAAATACACAACTAACCGCTAAAATAAAAAAATTAAAAAAAAGAAATGGGAACATATCCTCCCGCCGTTTAAAACAATCGAAATTCATTAAATCCAGCGGCAGCTAAAAAATTCATAATTCACATTCCGCGCGCTGTTTGCGGCTGCGCGCTGGGCCAATGCGCTAAAGCACGGGTCGCCGAGTCGTGGCCTCCCTCTTCCCATTCGGTGAAATATACGGCGCGTTAATGCCGAATCGAGCGAGCTGCGCGGGCTGCAATTTAAAAGGCAAGTGTCCAGGACGAGCGAAGTTGCGAGAGTCGAGGATCCAGAAGAGGAGGGGGCTAACCCGACTTCCGCGCGGGAAGCGCGCGTGCCAACTGCTCGCTTGCAGCGAATGGGGTGAAGGGGGGATGGGAGAGGAGGGCGAGAGATACGGGCCGGCGCCAAGTGCAATCGATGCACCCCGGCGCCAACTGGGCGACCGGTGCGTTCGAAATAACAATAAAGAAGGGACACGGCGACAAAGTGTTTTCGCGAATTTTCAATTTTGGTAAAGGCACGCCGCCGTGTGCCGTTCGCTATTTTGCTGTCGTTTCCCTTCCTTGTTTTTTTTTTTTTTTTTTTATCTCGGAATGGAGCAGTGGCCACTCTCTTTCGGCGGGGATTAAGTTGATTTAATCTGTTTTGGAAAAGCTCGCTGCGTAATGAAACGCCGGGAATTCGACGGTGCACCGCGGAGATTCGTTTTTCATTATTGGATTGTTTACGGGGACATCGCGGCCCGGGAGATTTCGATGTTTTTTTTTTTTTTTATTTAGCTCGAATTCGGGATGATCGAGGAACGCCGCAGATTCGCCGCGTAAATTGCGATACTTGAGCAGTGAATTATTGAGATTTTTATTACGCGCTGGAGGTATGTAGGCGAATTTTCGACGGAGAGAGGGGGGAGAGACGGTTTGCCGCGCGGCGCGGATCAAGTTGATTAAATCGCTTTTGGAAAAGTTCCTAATGGCGTTATAAAATCGTAAAGAGCGCGAGCGATTTTAATAGTTATCCGTCGTGGAAAAAAGTCGATTTCGATTTCAATTTAAATTTACATCCCCGAGCCCGTATATTTTTCCATTTTTATACTCCGTTTAAAGTCTTATAGGGGGCGAGGCGTAAAACTTTGAATTTCAAAATGTTTACCCGAGAAAATTTATCAGATTTTTTTTCGTATTCCCTGAGTAAATGGAATCGAGTCAATTTATGGTGAAACACTTTATACTCATCATTAAGAAGTAAAATTTATTTCTTAACAAATATTCCTCTCTTAAAATAAAAACATTGACGATTAAATTAATTTGCTTACAAAGAAGTTTTTGTTTAATTTAGTTTTACTTTAATAAATTCATAAATCAATGAAATAATCATTATTACCAAATTTTACTAACGTAGATAAATCTGGTATGTTTAATAATACACGGCAGTAGAAAAAGACGAGTACGGCAAGACTCAATTATTTCAAAACCTTCTATATTCATTTCATTTTTTTATTTCGTTTTATTTCTAATGCAATTTTTTTTTTTTCAAGCTGAAAATAAAAAGTTTGCAACAAAAAAATCAGTATTATACCGGCAAATTATTTGAATTTTGAACTCGAAAACAAGATCTTTCATTCACTGAGAGAAAAATTTGGTAATTTTAAGTAAATATTTACTTCAATAGTAAAACTTAAATAGTAAATTTAAGTAAATAATAAATAGTAAATTTAGTCTTTTTGAAATTGCTAAATTTATTTAGAAACAAATAAATTCATTTAGTTTTAAAGAAATATTTGATTGATTCAAAGAAATATTAAACAAGTACTATTGAAGTAAATATTTACTTAAAATTACTACATTTTTTTTCAGTGTATAAATTGAACGTTCGAGATTTCGATCGTTTGTCAAAAATCTCGAAGTGATTTTCATTTTCGAGATTCGCTAGTATTCCAAAATCCAGAAATACCCACGCTATCATAGATAAACAATCGGGTTAAGCGTCACATGTCGCATCCACTACTTTCTCGTTCAAAAATGGGAACTATGCGATCCATTAATTGGGGCGGGCATAGTTTTTGCAGCAATTTTCTCGGTCAGTCATCGGAGCATGGACGGAATTTCGGGGCTGCGGCGCGCGCGCGCGCACACAGCCCCAACCATATACACTGCGGGCGCTCGCTGACGAGCGGCGCGATTCTTCGCGACGCGCCAACTTTAGCGTGCCGGCGAGGCCCGTGGAATCCGATTCATTCGCCGACGACCCAACCCTCCCGGATGCACGTCGAGGAGGCAGGAATTTCAAAATTTTCAAATCCCTCGAATTATATTGATTCGTGCACGGTGTACATCAGGTGAGCGCGCGGCCGCCAACTCCGCCGAGCCGAGAAATGCGTCAGCTGACAAATAAGTTGCATGACTGTGTCAGAGTTTCTTCTTGACGCGCTACAAGATATCAAATCAGATTTATTGCGTATTTGTTAAAAGAATTTGGTGTGTTATTGCAAAGTGTTATCCTCTCTTAAAAATAAGGGATGGCAGGATGTTGTGAAGTATTTTAAAACGTGATTTGATTCGCGCACGGACATGCCCGGTTAAATATGGCGCTAAATTTAAAAATTTAACCTTAAAAAATACAATAGAAAAAAAGTGGAGGCACGAAGCGCATTGCATTTTACTAGTATTTGCAAACCAATTAGTATTCTTTTCTGTAAATTCGAAGCGAATATTTATTTACTCAATTTTGTCAAGTCTTTCATCCCTTTAAAAATGAAGAAGTGAATAGTCATTTATATCACTATCTTTCACTTATTGCAGCAAGCAAGTGGAAGATTTTTCACATGGAATAAGAGACTATTCACTTATTTTAGTCAAATTTCACTTATTTATTTTTACACTTATTGAATAAGTTTAAGAATCAATGCCAAAATAAGTGAAAATATTTTGAATATTATGCACTTATTCGTCTTGTCAAAAATTTTTCTCGTAGAATAGGTCAATATTTACTTTTACTGTAAGTGAATAGTCACTTTTACAAAAAGTGAAATTCTTAATTATTCTATTTTATAGAGGCAATTTCTGATTTTGTTTTATTAATGAAGGTTTTCAAATGTTGCGTGAAAATTGATCAATTTACAATTTTAATTGATATTAAAATTTGCGACGAAATGCAATAGGTTATCCAAATGGAACGGTAAATGTCGACTGACATATAACATATCTGAACGAAGGATTTAAGGCTTTCACGATGTTCTGTAATATTCATTGCGAGATTTATCGGATTTCAATAATGTCCAGGATTATATTTTAGCCGATGTCGACATAAAAAAAAACCCACGCTTTGGAAATCCAAAAACTTCCAGAATGAATGTATATTTAAATAAATAATAGCAACAATATTGTTAAACGATTCTGCTTGTATAACTGTAATGAATATTAATATTTTTGTATATTCAAGGGATTTACATCCCGTCTGTGATTAATAAAATAAAATAATATTTATACATAATTCAGTAAATAATAAAGGCGTAATTATTCAAGCTTTGAACATAATTTTATTATTTTCGTTAAACAGATTTAAACGTCAGTGGAAGACTCTGAAAAAAATTAATTATAATTATATATCAAATATATTGTATATCAAAAAATATCAATTCACGATAAAAAGATTAGTTATTTATTTAGTCAAATTAATTCTTTTGCACTGGGTTAGAAATTTCCGCGAATAAATTTGTCTAATGATCCGAAATCTTTCCTTTCCCTTTATTTTCGAATCAAAATACGTGAGAACAAATGTCCCGCTCAACGAGGCGGTAAGCGGGTCCGCAGTCGTGCAGGCGTTCCCGCGGCTTTACTCTTCTTTCTTATGGTATGCAAATGGATTTTTAAAGTCTCCGAGCACTTGTTTACGATTTTTGAATGAAGAGTTCTTTCGTCGATAAATAGCGGTCAGTGGATTGGATAGCAGCGCGATAAGAAAGTTAGTTTAAATATTATGTTTATAAGTGATTATATGGAAACAAATGTCATTGCTATAAACTTGAACTGCGTAAATTAATTATCAAATCTACGACTTTGAAAATAAAATGCAAGCCTTCAGGAAGTTATTAATAACCTTCAATTTATAATGGTTTTTGCGGTTTACGTTGATTCTTTATAAACGGAAAATTTATATGCGCATCGTAGCTGTTTTGATACATCTGACTGTAGATAATTTTAAAGCTGCTGTCGACAATTTTAGAACCTATCATTTACTGGGCATAAAAAATTTATGATTATGCAATTAGATTACTGACATAAAAAGAGAGTATTTAAAAAAAATGAAAAACCGGTTACTAAAGTCACAACGGGATTATAATTGTCTTTCAATCGTTAACAATCAGCAAATACAACATATCTGTAGATTAGTACCATATATGTATAAGTTGTTTTTATATTGATAACTTATTGTTCTGCTATATATATATATATATCGCAATGAACGTGCATTCATCCTTTTTATTCAATTATTTAAAACTAAAAAATAAAAGTCTTTTATTTTTGTAATTTTAATTCTTATTTTTATTTTGTTGCGTCAGTTTTGTTTTACCTTTTTCTCACATTGTATAGTCAAATTTTTATTAGTTACATCAAAATGTACATTTTTTTAGAACATTTTAGAATAGAAATATTATTGCGTAAAAAATTTTAATATCTCCAGAAATATACGTGCTACCAAAAACTTAACAGCTACTTATTATTTAGACAGGGTAGTACATTTTCTATAGATGCAGTTAGTAAAGTTTAAGAATTTTATTCTACAGAATTTTTAAAGTTATTATTTATTCGTTATTTTCAATTATTTAATCTATAATCTTTGCAACGATTCATCTTTCAGTCGTTGAATTTTATTCCCTGAAAATCAGGATCACTTACCGAAATCGTTTTTAAACAAATGTTCGAAATTTTAATCTATCTCGATTGTTAAATTTATATCTAATTTCCTCGCCTTCAATGATAAATAAGTGAAATTTTTCGGAAATAAGTGTATTTATTCAATATTGTACATACAATAGTACAAAAGGTCATCTAATTTTGAATCAAAATTTCATAGTTAACATCAATAATAAAAATAATATAATTATACATTCGCCACAATACTTTCTGCATCGTCAAGCTCAAATCATCGCACCGCAAATTTCGAATGTGGTATATAAACTACTTCGCAAATTCGCACTGAAGCGAATTTCGAAAAATCAAGCGATGCCTGGCCCCACGTTTGAAAGAGGAAGCGAGTAAAAGAGAGGAGGGGTGGAAGAGGGAGCTGCGCGGGAGTACAGCCGGCGCAGTCAAGGGACTCTTTGTACCGCTATAATTACGTTTCGCGCGCGAGCTTAATGCCCGACAATTACTCGCGCGCGAGCGGTTGCTGCTAATTTCTGCCAGAATAAAAGCGCACGGTGGTCCTTGCAATTGTCGATGCTTTCTCAGCGCTATAAATGAAATTTTGTGCGCACTCGTCGTGTCTTCGCCGGAAAATCGCAGCCGCACGCCGGCAAAAGGTACGGGCGGGTTCTCTTTGCGCTCGATGAACTTTATTAGAAACTCCATGAAATTGTGAATTTAGAATGAAAATTATGATGAATTTTGCAGCTATTTGCACGGTAAACTGTTCTACTGTAAAATAAATTAATGCTAGTAATTTTAACGAAATACTTTTTTTACGGCGCGCATAGTAAATGTATATTTTTAATCGTTTAAACATATTTTTGAAAGTAGAATTACACAATAGTTAAAAAATAATAATGTGAAGTATATTTTTAGCGTTAAATCGACTTTCGTTCTGGGAAACGGTTTTACCGCATCAGTCATCAATCCGGTAACGAATCAAAATCCTTTCTGTGTCCAATCGCGTCATGTGGCTATATGTGGCTACGGGGCCATGAGACATTTGTTAAAAGAGCTTTACCCTCAAACCGTTCCCGCAGCTCCCTGGCGAATCGTCGCCGTTTCATCCAGCCGATTCCCATCACTTAACTTTCCGCCGCTCGGACCTCTTTTATCGACCCTTATATGCGGGTTCACAGAACTATAGTTTTACACGCATGGGTGTACCTGGTCGCGGACTTATCGGCCCACGGCCGGACTTGCGGGACGGTCCGCCGCCTTTACGACGGCCATTCGCGGCCTCCGCGTGTGCACGCACCCAGATCCCGGGGCTTTTTGAGGGGAGAGGGGGGATGAGCGTTACGCGCAACTCGATTCATCTTTAACGATGTTTGGCTTCCGCGAGCTCTTTGATTCGCCTGCAGGCTTCTCTGTAACTTTTGACAACAGCGGCGGCCGAGCCCCTGGGTATTTTAGACCCTTTTGTTCGTCCAATTTAATTGACTAATCAGATCTCTTGCTTATACACTGAGAGAAGAAAGTAGTTGAAAATGGCATTTTTTTTTTGTTAATATATGTGTATAGCCGGAAATATACGTATAATAACTATAGTCAGGGATGTTTGAACGCAACGTAAGAAAGAACATTCTTTGTTGAAACGTCTCATCACTAACGGTATATTCAATTCAACAATATGGATTTTTGCTACGAAATTCTGTCCTACAAATTGTTTTCTAAAATACACATGTATTTGAATTAAACATTTATTTCTCTCAGTGTAAGTAGTAATTAGCTAATTAGTGTTTTTTTGATGGGTAATTGGTATTTTTAGGTGAAATTTATATTCTTTACTTTGTAGTATCCGACGTGGTTTTACATAAGTAAGATGAAAATTTTATCGACTAGTCGGTTTAGAATAGCATTATGCAACAAAGGCGTTTAAATAACTTTCACTACTGTAATTGACTTACTGTTTTTCTTCCGCATTTTCAAACTGAACAAATCATATCATTCTATATCGTAATACGTAAAATTTTAACAATTTTTTAGTTAATATATAATAATTCTCTTACTTGCGTGGATAGGTTTTAGTTGTTTGATTCAACGGTCACAGAAATGGACAACGTGTCTTCCAACGTGGTACCTCAAAGCCTTTAAAGACTTGATCTAAAATATAAAGCTAAAATTACTAAAATTTTTATCAAAGTTAATGATAAAGTTATTATTTATATTTCAACCAAGAGTGACAATTGCTATATTAATATTTAATTGTGCTTTAATGGGTCTTGTAGCAATAAAATGGTACTTTTATCTTCTTTGTCGCAAACATTTTATATTGCATCATACTCTCTTCGACGAATTCTTCGGTGCAACTTCCTTTACGCTGTTTATGGCTTCAATAATGGTATTACTAAATATTACTCAACAACTAATTAAAATGACTCGACAAGTCTGACACCCCGAACGGAAGTTACCGGATAATTTACTTATATTCCACTTTTTTTTTTAATAAATTTGCACAACAATCATGTTATTAAAAATGTTATTAATTAAATATTTTCAAATAATTTATAAAACAAAACACGATGAGAAAATAAATGCATACATTTTTCGAAAACTGCATAAATTCTTCCATATTTTTTTGTGGCTCGAAATATCTTGAAAGATTGCTCCATTTGTTGAATACATAATTTTACAAAGTATTTTAATACAGATTAAAACTTTACGTGTCACAAAGATAAACGAGCGAAAATTGTCGTCCAAACAATTGATAGTTCTCATAAAAATAATAAATAATTATCCAAATATTTAATTATAGTTAATTTTCTTTAAACTTATTATTTTTTATATAATTATTTTATTTTATTATTTTTATTTAAATATATTTTATTTGTCTTCTGCTCTTTGCGCTATTTTCATACTTTCCTTTTTCTTTCAACAATACCATAATAATTAATAGAAGCTGATTTTTATGTATAAATTAATCTAAAAGATCGTCATAAATGTTTTTTTTCTTCTATATCATCTTTATAGAATTCTTATATTCAAGTAGTATGAAACATAAATAATTACCTTATTTTTGATTACTAAAGAAAATTAAAAATTAAAATCAATAGTATACTTAGAAAATACGTAGTTGTTCATGTAAAAATTTATTTTATATATGCCTACCATTACTGTTCCACCTTATATTCTCTTATATACCTCTACCCTTCTGGTCTTTACACTATCAGGTTTTGTTAAAACTCATAATTTAAAAAAAAGAAAAATTATAATTTACTTATCTCTCTACCGTGCGTGCTGCAGTAAAAAAATCCAACGTTCAAAGACAATACAATCGATCCATCTGCACTTGTTTTGAATGTCTGTACGAGCGATAATTGCAGAGACGATTGGTCATGTGCCGCGCGGCGAATTAACGGGCGCAACCGGCAACGGCCAGTAGATAACGAAGCCCCGAGACGCGTGATGTCGGACGAAAATACCGATGCACTCGGCATCTCAAATCAGCTATATACACTGAACTTAACCGGAAATACCACGCTACTTGATAATTCCCCTCAGTTTTCGTCAGTATCATGTTTATTGGTTTGTAATTATTAATTTTTCTCGAAATCGCGAGAGAAACATGCGAATTATTTCTTCGACAAACAGTTATTGTTTATTTAATAGTTGTCAATACGGATTTTTTAATTAACAAAAGAAATGAATGCTAAATAGATGTTTGTTATTATGCGCTGAGTGTCCGTACAAATGACCTCGTTAAATTAAACATTTGTAACGGTAAAAATCATGCAATTGAAAAAAAAAGAATTTTTTCAATTCAGAATATTTTTCTTAGGAATACAAATGTTTACGTGACTAATTACTATATCAATATTTATTTTAAGATTCTTTCATATTTTTTTCTCGCAATGTTTTATGTTTGATTTCCAATTCTTTTGTGTTGATTTAGTTGAATACATAATTGTCTTCTTGCAATTTTGAAACTTTTTTTCTCTTCTAATTCTTGAATAATAGAAGTGTATTCTCGTATATTCTTTACTTATTCATTTTCAGAAATTATACTTACTTATTTTTTATTTTTCCTGAATAACTAAAAAAAAGTACATATAATTAGTTGTTACAAAACAAAATTAATTTCATTTGTGCGAATAACAGCTTGTCATCCGCCCAAATAGCTACTCGCAAATTAATTAATTTTATGGTGATGTAAAAACGATAAAGTGATGTAATTGTAGCCGCTATCATATGTCTCTACAAAATAAAAGTTACGACCTACACCAAATAACTGTCAATGTTATTGAACGACTAAAATTAAAAACGTATGGTCGACAAAATTTTGATTCTAGATATTAAAAAAAAATTTACTCTCGGACTGTAAAAAAATGAAGTGGCACTCCATTCAAGTGAAAACTGAACTTTGATTGGCTGAGCCTTCAATCACTTCGAGTGACAAGCCACTCCACTTCACTGACATCTCGCTATTTTCACCTTTGAAACGTATAGAAAATGAAATGTTATTTTTTAAACAGTTCATCGAATAAACCGTAATTGATCTACTGACCAATCACAACAAACCGAAATAACGCACTTCTTCAATAGATCATAAGTATATATCGAATGGCATGTGTATTGATCAATTAGTAGGAATATCACTAATGAATAGTAAAAAGCAAATTAGTGGAAAAGAACTAATTAAAATTGTAAAATATTACACTGATTCAAATAGTGGATGCACTATAAGAATTATTAAAAATAACTAAAAAAAATTAGTGAAAACTCTGAAAAGCCAAATAATACAGTAATTAATTTGAAAATTAAAAATAAATATAGTCGATAGCTATTATTAAATAATTTATAAATACTCGCGCAGATAAATAAATAATTTTTCAATTTTGCCGGCACTCAGGATCGACCCAGCTACCATCGTATTTAAATTCAATTTATTAAACTAATTCCGGTTAGAAATTGTTGAAATTTTAATTCTATATTATTACCATTAGGAATCAACAGAAAAACAGTGTCTTACCTGTATAGAAAATCGGCATCCTACTAAATTAAAAATGATACATTTTACTAATTTAACAGTGATGAACTTTTTATTACAAAAATTAGTAAAAATTCTACTAATTTATTGCAACTTTTACTAATTCATTTATAAAAAAAAAAATTACATGTTCAGTACAAAAATGAGTGAACTTTCCACTATTTTCGATTGAAATTTCCTCTAATATTAACTGAAATTCCCACTAATTTCAACTAAAATTTCTACAGTACAGAAGACAAAGGCTCTATCTATTAATAAAGCGCAAAACAAAAAAAAATCATAAGCGCCGAAAAATAAAAAGGACGGCACGAAGGACGCACGCACCGGTCGGGGAAAAAAAAATAAGCCGAAGAAGAGGCGAAAAGAGCGCCTCGCGCCTCACGCACACTGCCGGAGCAGCGCACGCTGTTTACTTTTACGTACGTATATACTACGCGAGCGCTCCTTCTCCCTCGCGCCAGCGACGACGACAACGGCGACGAAAGCAAGAGGAGAGTCGGGTCACGGAGCCAATAGTGGTTCCCCAGTCGCGCCGCGCTCGTGCGTGGAATGGACACATGTCGGACGACGCCAGACCAGGAGGTATCGTTAATACCGCGCCCGATATAACGCCAGTTCTCCCGAATTCTTTTTCGTTTTTTTTTTTCTTTTTTTTTCGTCTCTTCTTTTTATCCGTCCTCTCATCCTCCGAATCCCCGCCTGCACAATCGAACGACGTGCCTTCTTCTGCGCGGGATCGCAAGCTTTTTTTGCATGGCGAAGCTCGAAGCGGAGCGCGATCGGTTGAGAAGCCGATTTTTCCTCCGGAGTGCATAAAAGTGTGTTAATTTTGCTTGGTGAGAAAAAAAAAGTTTTGTTTTGAGTTTTACCAATTGGTAATCGAGTGTACAGATGAATCAGTGAGTATTTATTTTTAGTTGCTGCTGGCTGGTCTCTGAAAATCGGTTTAGATCGGTTAGTTAATAAAATTGTTTTTAACTTTTGTTTTTGAGTGCGAGCGAGCCGATTTTCGAAGTTATTTTAATAATTTAAATAATATAATAACAGTTTCGAGCTCAGTCGCCGCAGTGGGTGACTGGAAGTAGCTACGTGCCGTATCCATCGTACGCGGCTTGTCAATACCGTCACGTTCGCAATGTGTTGCTTCAAAACTTCGCGCATTCCATTCTATTTTGTACAGTTTTAACACTATACCTGTCAGAAAATATTAAAATGTATTATCGGTTGATGCAAATTTTTCATTCATACTATTTTATTTTGATCGTCTGTTTCATTATCTAATTTTGCCGCGAAAGCGAAGTTTATTATTGTGTCGTCAAGCGAGAAGGCTGCAATTTCTTCGGCGACGCATCGATGAGTTGAGCCTAAGCATTCTGACATCATCCGCACTGTGCCATTTAAATCTGCTGTAATACTTTTCCGTTAATAAGGCTAGCCTTTAATGCCACGACGAAAATGTATTCGGCTCTAAAACTTCAAACGTACACGTTTCGTAACGCGAGAAGAAAAAAAAAGTAAGCTGTTACAAAATGTTCGAATGCCCGAAAGACTTTGCTTCGCACATTTTCAAATTATCATTTCCTAATTTGCTTTCATTGGCGATCAGGTTTCGAGCAAATTATTCATTTTTTTTTTCTCTCTTACATCCGTCAAATATTGAAAGAAAAATTGTCGGATACCTAATGATGACTCTGTTAAACTTGTCTTTGACATCTTTTCTAGAAGATTGACGTAACCCAAAAAACTCACATAAAAATTTAATTACTTTTCAAATCTTTTTGCTTGCTTATTAAAAAAACTATTGAATATTCTCATAAGTTTTTACAATTTACCTTGATGTATAAAATTGACAAATAAAATACTAAAATAATTCGGAAATTTTGCATCTAATTAAAGAAAGTTTTACTGTTGACAAAAAAAAATCATTAGGTAACACCTTTCACTAGAATAATCTAAAGCGTCATACATTAATCAACGTCAAAAGTGATAGCAATTACGTTGAATAAAAAAAAATTTGTCATTAATAATATTCTTGAATTGATATTACAATAACGTGCTCCGCGAAGTGCTTAAAACGCAATTTGAATCATTTTATAACGATCCCACAAGAAAGAGCAATTTATCGAGTCAAGTAGGAAATTAGCCATGAAACATAATTAACCCACACTTGCTTATACGCATTCATTTCGTGTTAAAAACTCGCCGCTGAAAAAAACGGGAACAAATCACTTTCTCGCATAATCAATTGATTACACGCCCATCAAGGTTTTTTCTCGAAGAAACCTAGCTGAATAATGAAAAAAAAAACTATCATAACACGCATACCAAATTTTATAAACGTCGCTAATCACTAAAAAAAAAATTTGTTATTGGCAGAAAATATTTTATTAAAACATGGAAAACTTTATCTCAAAGCATCATGGCTTCTGTCAATGATGGAATGGTGCCTGTTCGGTCGTTGACGACTAATTTATTAGTTAATTTTATTTATTTATTTTAATAATTTTTAAATTTCTGGATTAATCATCCATTTAGTCTAAATCTTCAATAATTTTCATAATAAATTATCTATTACGTTCTTTACATTTTAAAATATTTTCCTTTATCATTTCATACTTTTATTGTAACTCAAAGAGCAATTTAACCTGTTCACTATCTTTAAGTAAATAAATAAAATCCCACATTATATCCCACGAGATAAAAAAAAATTTGCGTTGTTTTGTCTATCCTAGGAAATGAAAAATTCACGTCATCTAAAAACGTGCATAGCAATGACGTTTGAGTGCGACCTTATCGTCATGTAAATAATAAACTTTACGTAAAAGAGCTTTTCCAGGCAAAATTGCCTCGCGCACGCAAGTATATACGGCTTTTATTCGCTAAAAACGACGGCGACGCCGGTTACGCCAGTGAAAGTTATATGGGTGTCCGTGGAAAATAAGAAGAAAAAAAAAAAAGAAATGAGCCACGCGCACAAAGTGGCCGTATTTAAAACGCATAAAAAAAAGTCCGAAAATAGCTTATATACGCGACGGAGGAAAGAAGGATGACTTACACGCGGGTTACAGCTGCATTACATAATTTTTTTCGGACCCCCGTAATGTGAAAGCGGAGGTGGACGACGCGCTGTTCTCTCGCCGGGAATCCAACGTGCACCTCCGCGTCTCCGGCACGAATACCTATTCCCCGTCAATTCGTGATTATAAATAACGTTACGAAATAAATGCGCTTTTACAACGTGTATAACGGTATTATTCAATCCTCATTTTGAATTACGCAACTCTAAAATACTGTAGGAAAATTTTTAGAAAATTTTATATACTTGTGCGGTTTTTTTTTTTTTTAAATATTTAATTTAAAATCAAAAAAGAAAAAAAAGAAAACCAAATTGTGTAAATAGCTCGTCAGTTATGTATCGTTCGAGCGTCCTGAATATTCGTGCAAAATTTAAATACAAAATAGCAGATTCGAATAATTACGTTAGTCCAATTAAGAGAATATCCAAGGCACTCCAAGTAACGCAAATAATAGAATATTCGCAAATCAGAGATTCGCAAATATTTGCGCTCTGTGCATCCATTCTCGTGTGAAAAAATTAAAAAAATTTTTATTCTGATCCCTAATAATAACGACCGCTCGTGTAACCTTTCCCACTATCCACGCTGAATCGTAATAACTACATTTTATAACGCGTTTTAAAAAAAATGTATATATGTATAAATACCGCTCATCTAAATAAAATGCAACGTCGGCTACATCCGACGTAGACTATCGGTTACTACGAAAATAATGGGAATCTGTTTACTTTCTCCGATATTACGAAAGACGCTAGTAAAACAAAAACCGCACAATGAAACGAGACTAGAGTCGGGAAAAATGGCTGATTAGTTCCGTCTGTCACTACTCATAATATCTGCGTAAGAGTCAGCCGAGATAATGTCTGATCTGTTCGGGTTATAAAACGTCAATCAAATCCTCGGTTTACGAGTGAAACCTAGTAACACAATGTTTCCTCTTTTTTCTTCTAGATGTATCAATTAAAATTTATCTAAAACGTTAATGAACATTTATGCTTATCCCGCAGCGCTTACTTCCTTGAATCTATGTACCATAAGTGCTGAGTAAATACCATTATTGTTATATGTATAATAAAGTAAAAAAAAATGTTAAAAACTATACATTATTTCTGCGGTTCTAAGAAGAAAAACCACTTCATTCAGTTTTTTGTGTTTTCGAGAAAAATCAATTCTAATGGTTTATAAAGAGATGTCTATACGAGGAGCAATACTACGATGACTTGTCAATACTTAAAATATCTTTCGATTTGTGTAAGCATAGATCAGAATGACACTGCCTCCTCTAAAAGTTGTTTTTCCTCTGACGTGATCTTAACGTTGACTCCTTCACTAACTCTGCTTTTGATGATGATTTTACTTACTTTTAGTGATAATCATTAGAAATTCCATTACCGATTCCACTACAAATTACATTTTTCATTATTTTAATTGTTAGGATTGAAATAACGTTTTTAAACGTTTGCAAACATCTTTAAGGTGCATATCAGTCGACTCGCGTGATTTTTCTTCAAAATGAATTTTAATAGTTTTGTAAATTTAAGATGAAAGTACGGTACATTTAATCGTTGCAAATCTGTAATAATATCATGATTTCCTCAAGATAGGTGAGCATTAGAAATTCAGATCAAGAATTTTATTGAAAAACTTTCCTTCTGCATAGAAATGAGGAAACCAAACTTTTAAATTCTATTGATCAATAGTTTTTTATCCTGTTTTATCAAAAACTTTTAAAAAATCTGAAATTTAAGTCCCGTTAAAGAAGATCGATTAACGTCAACTTTGGTAAATCATTTGACCAAAATTTGAAAGAAACAAGTACATTACTTAAGAATAAAGTGTGGAGTAGAGTCTAAAATTATTAACAAAACATATCCTATACCATTTCAATAAAATCCGTGTTCCAGAGTTCTTATAGTCCTCTTCTAAACAAACCACATACTCAAAAGCTGCTGTAGTAAACAAATCCCATAACCGGTAAGCCAGTACTCCTACGATATATAATTTTCCGGTCGATCCGATCTCAGCGCGAAACGATCCGCACGAATTCTTCGTCACCATACAACCTGCCCACCGAATCTATATACTCTCTTCCAAACGATTTTCGCTTCAAGGTTACGCCGCGGTGTTGCGTGAAACGTCGAATTTCACAAGATAAAGCCGAAGCGCCGGTCCCACATAACGCGCGCCCGCAAAAATACTTACGGCAGCCGACGACGTTGCGCAAGCGGCCGAGGTGAAAGGTCCGGCCGGTAATCCAGATCGCTTTCCGCCTTCGGCGCTGTACAAGTTCTCAGTGCGCACGGCGCCTTTCTTTTCAAGGAAGCGCCGCGGCGACGGACCGGTTGGCCGCATCGACGTCCGGCCAGCATCAGCCTTGGAAAACCAGTTCGCTGAGCGCCGAGGAGGATGGCCGCCGTTGCGGATGCGCCGCGGCCGATGGTCCGGCTGGTGCCGCGTCCGTTAACGTCGCCGCTGCCACCTGCTGGAGCTGCGAGGATGAGCCGCCGTCGTACGCGTCGCTGTTGGGCGGCGAGCAGCAGCAGCGTCTGGCATGGACCTACATGTATCCGGGCGCGGCTTATGAGGCCGCCGCCGAGGGACATCCTATCGCCAGGCCTCTGGTCTCCATTCCGCTGACCAGTTATGGGATTTTTAAGATCGAGCCGCCGAGGTACGCGCAGGCCTGCGGACAGCCACCTGTCTATCCGCGTATGCTGCACGAGCCTGGACCTACTGTTAAATCGTCCACGGGAACTGCTCGAAGTGAGTTTTTTAAATTTTCTTTTTTATACTAGGCTATCCAATCATTGTTACAAATTAGCTCCTTTCCTTCAATAATATATCATAATAAAAGATGAATTTTTTATGTAAAAATTGATCTAGTCTTAAAGAAACGTTCTCCGCAAATTGAGCAGAAAAGTTTTATTGTAGAGATATTTTCACAAAATCTGCAGAAAATCTACACAAAATTTGTCTGCAGATGTTACGTAAATTTTCTTTAGAATTTCTGTAGATTCTTAGATAATTAAAACTTACAAACAATTATACTGTAAATTTTCTACAGAATTATGTACTCTCTAAAGTTGAATTAGTGGAAATTCCACTAATTTTTTTAGTGAACAGATTTTCCACTAATCAATTAGTAAAATTCACTATCAATTAGTAGAATTTCACTAATTGAAATAGTAAAAAAAATTTCTACTTAGTTATATTAGTGGAGATTAAATTATTCACTATTTCAAATAGTAGATTTCCACTAACCCATAGTGGAGCATTTTGCACTATTCGAATTAGTGCATAGTCACTATGAATTAGTGGTTTTTCACTAATTCAACTTTAGAGAGTACAAACTCTGCACGTAGAAATGTATAATTTTGCTATAAGGGTAAAATCGTATTTTATTAAATGTTTTCTTATTACTGATTATTGATAAATAGTTATGATTAAGCAATGCAGAATTAATTACAATTACGAAGCAATTATTATAAAATGGACTTTAGTTTAATTTAGAAGAAAATTATTCTCTTTTATTTCTATATTTATGATTTTTACACATTCTATGTTCGACTGTCACTTGTTGGACAAGCAGACGATTCACTATATGTGTTCACGCCAGAACCAATCAAATTACGAATGGCTGGATTCATTTTTTAAAGGATTCTGACAGATTGTATTGGAGATGAGAATATGCGTTTTCATGCAATTTTTTTGAAAAAATGTCGATTTCTCTTTTTTGCTGGTGGATAAGAGTATGAATAAATAATTGACTTTTTTGTTCTGTGAGAAAAAAATCACTGCTAGATTTGCAATTATCGACACGATCGCAGATACTGAGCAATAATTAATCGAGGAGGAAGTTTTTTTTATTGATGTTACGATGGTTGCGATAAGTCAATCATTAATTTTCACAGCTAATACGTACTAAATATTTACAATGAAAAAAACGCAGTTTTTGTTAAAACTTCCTAACAATGGAAAATTGAAATTTTTTTATGTATGGCGTCTTCAAATTACTCATCTGTGATTCTGACAAATCAAATTTTTTAATCCATCACGATAAATGAAAACGCAACTTTTTTATACTGAATGACTTTTAATCTAACTAATTGTTACATAGAGTTGCTTTTTGCACGATAAAGTAGTAATAGTAGTTTAACAATGATGACACGACAAAATCTCTGAGAAGGGACTGCAACACCTCATTAATTTTTATCTAAGTGATTCTGCGTATTTGTTAACAAGAAAAATGAAAAGCATATAAAATTTATACGCTATAAACTATTAATTATATTTTATAACAAAAATATAATTCTCATTATTTTCCGTTATAAAGAAAAAACAGAACATTTAATTATTTACTTTAAAAGTACGGCATTTTTTGTATTATTTACTTATTTACTTATCATAAATAACAAACACATACATTAATCATAATTTTATCTTAAAAATTAAAATAAACTTTAATACTTTGTCATTTTGCAGAATATGGTGCAATTTTGATTGCCGCTACGGTCATCGTATTTCTCATGGCTCTTTCGCTTATGGTACGCTTCGTCACCGAGAAGAGCTTGTGGAGGGGCTAGTTTCCACGCGCATTACCATATCCTTGTACTTTGCTGTGATTTATAAAAAAAAGTATCGCCATAAAGGATACTTACTCCTAAGTAACACGCATATCACCAAATTACATCGTATTTTTTTATAGAGGACTTTCCGGTACTCTCGTACAAGTATAACAAAGTGAAACTTCCACACTGCTAAAAAGTATATAAAAAAATTTAAATTACTTAATTCCTTATTCGCTCGCAAAATAAACAAAATATTTTCTAGAACTACTCGACGGTAAAAAATCATAGTGCAATTTCAGATTACACCGCAGTACCTTACTTAGTACGTCACCAATTGATTAATTGCCATTTGATGATTAAAGGATTAATTAATCATTAATCATTTAAAAATAAATATTATACGTTCCGCAGTTAATTAAGGGAGTATGGGACCGACACGCATGCGCAGCGTTGCATACTTATGCACTGACCCTAATGAAGTATACTCAAACTATTTTTTTTATTCTGTATTTAAAATGAAAATAATTCTTAAAGCTAGCTTGTTTTATAATAAAAGTTTCATCAAAATTTCATCGTCGATTACTTTGCAAATATTAAATAAAGTTGATCTCCCATAAGTTCCAGTGTTGAAAAATTTTAATCAGAAAAAGCTACACTCTGAGTCCAAAAGTAGGCTTCGTTATTCAAAAAAAAAAAAAATGAATCAATCAAAATGAATCGACTGATTATCCTTCGATTAATTCCTTTTTTAGTAACGAAGTGTACTTCTGGACTCAGAATGTAGCATCTTTTTTAAAATCCTATTCTGCTTCACAAAAGATTCAATTTGATCTACTTGAATATCACAGTTTCCTCATGATTAATTCTTAATTAACCCATACTCCCTTCAGCCGGATAAACGCAGCTTTCAACCTATACAATACTGTAAGTATTTCGTTAATCGCGTTTAGCCAACTAAAAAAAAATGTAGGAAAGCTTTGTTATTCGTACAAGTTTTTCTTCCTCGTCACAACTCGCTCCCCTTTTTTCCCTTGAAACTACCGGCCGTCGCCGTAATTAAATCCCAGCCTCGAATGGAACAATAATTAACGCACAGGAAAGGGGACAGGGATGGAGAGGCGCGCGAAACATAATCCGAGGAAATTTTGGAAAATCGCCTGAACGAAAGGAGCGAACAAAGCTGATCAAACTGCGGACAAGGGATGGAAGGGGAAAAAAAACGAAGGGAAACGGCGAAACGAAACGAAACAGCCGGGTGCGAAAATCGCGCGAGCGAGACTCGTCCGGATGAAGTAATTTTGAAACTTAATTAGTGGACTCGTTCGGCCGACGTCGAATGTGTATATCGGTGTTGGTCGCTTGTCACCTCGAGTCAGCGAGACGCGAACCTCCGGACCCACCCTCCCCCTGCAGCTCGGCGAAACTTTGTCCCGCGCTTTCTCGTTTCCCGTCACCTCCGCGCCTCTATAGCGCCTCTCGTTCTATCTTGTTCGGCACCCCCGCTTGCGGTTCTCTATGCGGTGGGGCTGGAGTCTCTTCCTGCGATGACGTGTTATTTCATGGCTCGTGATTTTTTTTTTGTTTTTTTTTTTAAACACATTGAGAGAAGAAAATGTTTCATTCAAATATTCGTGTATTTTTAAACATAATTGGTTGCTCTTAATATTCTATAATTTACAGTATTTTCAATATATATTAGTGGAATGTTATACGCAATTAAAATAACAGAACAGAGATTTTCGGAGAGAAATCAATATTGTTCAATTTAAAAATATGCTATGGTTGTACTTTAAAAATTAAACGGGTATAACACGTATAAAACAACTAATGTTTATTTTATTAAATGTACGCCATAATTTCACACTCTGCGAATGAAATCAAGTCATTTAGTATAATGAAATCGCAAATTGCATCATTTTATGGACATATTGTAAATACATAAATGTATAAATAACTAGGGCAGAAATACTTGTAATATATGGTATACTAGCTAGTATTATACGAATAATTTACCCTATTTTTGTTTTGACTATTTTTTTCTCTCAGTATAGTTATGCGTTAACTTTTCGATTTTTCTATGAGGAGAATCTAACGATACGTAAGTAGTACAAAAATAAAAAATGATACTCTTTAGCTATTTAGCTATTGAAAAAATTAACTATAACTTGAGTAGGATTTTATTTACAGGTTTGTAAATTTTCGTTATTCTCAATTTTCTAACTACTCGTGCGGTAGAACCTCCTTAATTTACGAAAAGGTAGAACTACTAATTTTTTATAAGTTTTGTATGTTGTAAAAAGTGTAAATACTTGTGTTGATTGTCATAATAATACAAAATTTTTTTTATAAATATTGTAGAAATTGTATGTATAAAATTTTTCAGTAATGTAATAATTACTAATGTAAGCGTCGAATAGAATAAATAATTACGTTTGGGAAGTGCATAATAAGAAAGAGTTATTTATTTCACCTTTAATAAAATACTTCAATAGGTTACTTTTTGACTAGCTCTTAGACATCAAGAAAGCTTTTCGCAATCAAAATTTTTTTGCGAAAAATTGGGCGATTTAAAAATTATATACCCTATTGAAGAACATTTGTATTACTTTAAAACATCAGATTATGCAAAAATCCTTTGAAAATTTTAAGAATTCCAATTAAGAAATGCTAAAAAATATCTATTTTTTGCTTTATAGATAATTCGTTTACATCGATAGTAAACATTGTCGCCGATTCTGCGGTCAAGGATAAATTGTGCTTGGATTAAACGTGCAAAGAAAAATCGATGAAAATATATAGTTATTCAATTTTTTCCGCTCTAATGGGCATCATACACATAAATCTCAGGCTAATGTAGCACGTCTCCACCTTTTCTTTTCTAGTCTTGCTAGTAGTGGAAGTTCCGAGGCAATGATTAAGAAAATTTTATTAAATTTTTTGTGTATTTCACTTGGGGACCTATTGCAATCGAATCGGCTTGTTTAAAATTGCTCGCAAAATAAAGTTTTGACGACGTTTCGAGAAGCTCGAATCTTTTACCTCATAAAGTGTTTTTTTCAGTAGTTTCACCAGCATATGCATGAGTGCTTTAAAAAACACCTATATTAAATAAACGATTTTTAACGGCAATTTTTAAATGGCAATTTGTCCATTTCAAAAAATCAACAATCAATTATCTTGATTAAAACGGTATAAATTCAATTTCATGGACTAAAACGGGCTTCATTTTTCTCCCTTCGGCATCCGAAACAAAAAATCAATTTCCAGCAATCTAACTTAATTAAAATTTCCATCACTCTACAGCAGTCAGCAACAACCAAAAAAGAGCAGCCAACCCGCGATAACAAAAATTATTAAACGAAAAAAACAAAACAAAAAAAAAGAAGACGATCCCACACAGGCACATTATTAATATTCATCCAAAATCTCGGCAAATTGATCAGTCATTATTTAGCAAAGCAGAGCCGCAGCAGGACAGCGGACAGCCCGTACGAGATCGCATACGCTCGGGAGCACGGGCAGGCGGCAATTATCGTCCTTCCTCCTTTTTGCGGCCCGGGAGGGCGAGAATTCCTCACCGGGGAAATTACTAGGCCAGACAACGGGGCCGCCGGCTTTTGTATCCAGCCGACTAAGAGATAACTAATAGGGTCCGCGGAGCGTGTCCACGGCCGGCTTGCCGCCGAGTCTAATTCCCGTCCTGCCTCGTTTTACTTCCGCCTCGTGAGGCGCGATAGCAAGGATTCCTCCCTTTCTGTTCCGCGTGTGTGAAGCGCTGAATGCCGCGGCGTAGGATTGTAGGGAGGGTGGTCCGCGCCTGCCACACATGAAGAGCGCCGTTACGCCGAATCAGGCACGAATGTGCTTGAGCGGCCACTTCTGCGACTGTTTTGAATTGTTGCGAGTAGTTTTAATGATCGACGCGGCCCGGATGATGAATTTTTCATTTGACGAGGACGGATGTGCAGGCTGAATTTTTAGTTGCTTCAATGGCGATTTCATTTTGTGATTTAGGCTTTTATTGGCCGGAGTGTAAGTAGATTATGACGAGTCAATTAAATACTTTATTGATTAATGTAGTTCAGTAGGATGTTGTAATGTTTAAATGTGCGATTAACGGATTATTCGTAATTAATTCCTAGTAAATCTTCAATTATGGGTGACTTTTCTTTATTCATGGATTAGCTCTGGTAGTAAATTAATTAACCATCTATTCGGATTGGCTCATTAATTCTGATTATTCTATCATTAATTTCTGGTTAATTTTTCAACAGAGAGTCCATTTACTATATATTCTTCATTATATTATAAATTATTATTTCTATAAGTTATTCTTTAGTTTTATAAGTATATTTCATAAAAATTTTGATAATATTTTTGTACAAAGGTCTTTTCCAATTGAAATGTAAAAATTAATAACTGTACATAGTTTTAATTGTGTAGAAAAATTTGTCAAACGTAGGTTTTCAGTTTAATTTTAAGATTATATTAGTTTGTTAGTTTAAGACTATCTGTAAGTTGCTCATCTTTGTACTTAAGGACTATATAGGCTACAGAAATATTTAAATAAATAAATAAAAATAAAAAACGATTTTTTTTTTAAACAGCATGTGTTAAATGTAATTAAAATTTTTGTTCTAGGTAAACAATTTTTTGATTTACTATGCGATCTAAAAATGCTGCCGATCTATTACGACTAGAAATGGACAGGTAACTTCTCAAAAATCTCCGAGATTTTTTTTTTTAAGAAAAAGTTAACAAAAAACAAAAAAGGAACATTTTTTACTGTGAATTTATTGTAATTAGAATGTTCATTGTTTTGCTGACCATTCAAATTAGTTACCTATTTCGGAATGATTTCAGGCACAGTTAATTAAGAGACACATTGCAAATATTAATAATTGAACACACCTTTTGATCGCATTGAAGAAAATTAGAATAATAACTTGATGAAAATTTACACATAACATATATATTGAAAAGTTTACATCAGGCGCACGTAAGCAATAATATAAATAAATAAATAATAAAAAACAATTACCGCTCGACCAATCACAATCCGAGAAATACTAACTACAATGAAATGCCATGAATTTTTTAGAAAGGGATAATGCAAACAACGCGACTGCGCGACTGCATGTATGCACTAATTGACATTTGACCAAATTAATTAACCTTCATTAGAATTAACTGAATGATGTATGATATAAATCAGCGTGGCCTTTGTAACGAATCTAATTAATCATAGTAGCGGCTCACAAATTAAATCGAAATTAAACATTGTCCCTAAAACAATGCAACAAATCTATAATTTACCGCTTTTACGCGAGATATGAGCGGCTATTGACTCCGAGCCGCGGAAATACAATAATCAAATCCAATTGCTTGTACCATGGAAAGCTCAAAACCGTTAGTCCCATCGGGACAAACCAAAATTGCACAGGAGACTTTGAATTCTTGATCTCCCGATGTCAATCATCGACCACAACAACCACAGCATCTCATTCTTGACTTTGAATTCTTTTTCTTGCGCCGCACGAACGAAAATAAAGCAGTTGCGCCGCTTTTTCTCGACGTAGTCACTTCGTAGCGGGTCCGCCTGAAGCAGCAATTTATGCGCAGCTCGCACGGTAAACAATATCCCCGGCAAATGCCGAAAAAAGGCCGGCTCCAAGGTCGGAGTTGTCGGGAAACGTCACGCATACAATTATTGAGAGATCGCACTGTTGCTTCCTGATAGGCGCGCGACGTAAATGGCCTCCCCCCGCGCATCTTTGTTATTTCTGCGACTTTTTATTGTTTCCGCGTGATTCACGGGTTCGAGGCGCTTAGCATAACAGCTGAATTATTTCAATTGAGGCGACGGGTAAGGGGGGAACCCGGAAAAGATTCATTGGAATTGCTTCGTTGTCGCGCGTTTTATCGACGCCGCTCACTTTGCTTTGTTATATGCTCGCAGGGATTTGTCTACCTTTTCTTTTTATTGATCATCATCCATTATAATTATAATTTCCTTTTTCTTTGAACAGTAGTGTAATAAGTAGTAGAATATACCACTTATTAGAAATTTTATAGAAATTTTATGCAGATTTGAATTGATGTAAAATTTATTTAGATTTATTAATACTTAGAAAATGTAGAATGGTTAATGTAAAAAATGACTCTGGTGGATTTGAGTTTAGAAGATACCACGTGGTTACGTTCGAACTATTCAAGTGCTGTTAATCGCGAATAGCACAAAACGTTATTATGCCCGAAAAAGGTACAAAACGCACTAAAAATGTATTTTAACGTATTTACGACGTTGAAAACGTTGTGTGTTATTAAGTTTCATCATTCTTTTGAAAAGAGTAAATAATATGAAGGTGACTGCAGTTCATTAAAAAGTAAATTTTCTCCTATTATTAAAAAGTAAATTATTCTCCCTTTCTTACATAGACCACCAACTAACCACATTATCACTTAGGACCCAATTAAATTGAAAATAGCTGCCTTCACTTTTAAGTTCATCTTTTTTTTTTAAAAGAGAATTTCAATGAATTTTGCGCGATATGAGTTTGGAGCGCGATGAATAACATTCCAGTCGATTGTTCGGTTAGCAATAAATCGCTCGACGGGCTTCAAGAAGAAATACAACGACGTTTTAACGTTGCACGAGCATCGAGAGAGTGGACTTTTGTTCGCGCAAAAAAGTTATTTGCATCGTGTACGATGCGCGACTCGAAATCGTCGCTTTAGAGTCTTGCAAATTTCATAATTTCACGCTTCAAATGATAATTTTTATTGCGACCTCTGTTTAATGGTCTTTAAATGCAGTTTATTTTGCACGTCAGGTGTGAGGTTGCATTCAAACGGCTCTTGTCTGTCATAATCCTTGAGTTGAGAGACCTCAAGCACGAATAACGCATTAATTAAAAAAATATTGTTATTTTTAATTTTAATCACGTAATATTTTACCGGTGTAAGATATTATTACTCTGATATTTATAGAAAATATTACTCTCACGAAATAAAATCGAAGAAATTAAGTAAAAATAAGGTTTATATAAAATATAAAAGAAACTATTTAAAGTTTTGAATTTCCTGAAGGCTAATTTAATTTATTGTAATGATTGGGCAGAAATTTTATTAAAGAATTACGATACTTATACAGTAAATGGAATCACAGTCTTAACAAACGAGAAATATTACTAGATTTACGAATAAATTACTAGACTTAAAATTAGAATACTTCTACAGTAAAATTATTACACATAGAAGTATTGTAATTTTTTACATAAATCTGGTAAATAATTTCTTTCATTTAGCTAATGACTCCATTAACTTTTTTCTTCTTCTAAAATCATACTAAATTAATCAAATTTTTCACCGTACATGTAACGCGTTTCTCGACTACAAAATAATAATAAATAAATATTATTAATAAAGAATGCAGACGTACGTTGTAGTTTGAAATACTAATGGTAAAGTAGCCTTTAAATATTCAAAAACTAGAATAATTACAAACAAATGTTTTAAACTTTGTCAGGAAATTCTTATTCAAGTCGCTTCATATAAAGCTCATGCAAAGTACTTCTATTTCAATTTCATTCATTGTGATGCGCTACTCAAAAAACTCGCAGCTTCTCGTGCACGAAGATCCGCGAGTTGGTTAAATAAGCCATCCTTGAGGCGAAAGCCGGACGTCCTTGGGGGAAAAAAAAGAAACGACCGGCACGTACGCGTATAGCCAGCGCGGAATCGATTGCGCTCCTCGTCGCACCTCTCGCAAGGAACACTTTGAATATTTCGAAATACTTTGAATATCCGTACGTGTCGGCAGTGCCAATCGCAGCAGGAGGAGGGAATTCCATCGCGGGGAGGTTGCCCCCCATCATCCCCACCCGAGGCAATGATCGCATTTGCGCGTAACATTGCTCACGCACTTTCTTCTCTCTTTCTTTCTATATCTATCTCTTTCTACTTATATCTATCTATCTCACTCTTTCTTTACGTATATTTTTTCTTTCTATATCTATCTTTCTTTTTCTTTCTATATCTATCCATCTCTCTCCCTCTTTCTATATCTATCTCTCTCTCTCTCTCTTTTTCTATATCTGCTATTACTTTCTCTCTCTTCCTGCTTCACACTTTGCGCTTATACATCCTACGTGAGTGGAATATATGTTGAGTCCGCGAGCGAGTAACTCTCCCCTACCTTCTTCGCCTTTCTTTCTGGCTATGCATTCTTTTACGATGAGTTCGGGACTTTTTCACCTATATTCGTTTACCGAGCTGGGATCTTTAAAATAATGAGTTTTTGGAACGTTGGAGACTTATGCAAACTCTTGAATGAATCGGACGACCCCTGGTAGAAAAATAGTCATCTTTTCTGACCGACTCATTTATTCTGACTGATTGACCAGACGTTTAGTCATATGTTGATCAGAATGTAATTGGAAGTGTTAATTATGAGAATCCGATGATCTATTTTAAATAGAATTTTAACCATAAGTTGATCAGAAAATTAATTAATCGTATTCTGATCAAATTCTGGTTAATTTTCCACAATGGACCAGACCTCACCTTTAGGATCACTTTTTTCTCACGCTCATTTTTTTTTCTCTTTGTAGAAGACTTTCACTCAAAAGCATAAAGAAATTGTCCTATAAATAATAATTCCACAGCAAAAAATCATAGTTTATACAACTGATAGCATTGCATAGTTGCATCTGTAAAATCTGTAAATAATATGTAGTAGAAATAACGAAATTTAACAATACTTGTCTCCATTGAGTGGAAATATTAACAATGAAAAAGAAACATTCGACCCGTACGTCACTGGATCCTGTGCGAATAAAAAAAACAATTATAAACATGAGAAAATCCACTCGTCAGTCGCAAATTCGATGATCTCCGGTGCAGGCCGGATAAAATAGCTGAAATAGCCACTCATAGTCGTACGCACACCGAACTGAAAGATTTTCCCATTTTTTTTATTATTATTTCAACGAGACCGCGTCATATTCCGCCGAATAGACGTGAATGGTGTTTCGGACGTGGATAGAGAAAGAGAGGACGTTCGACGGTTATTCAAAGGGATGATACATCACAATCATGCAGCTGTGCCATCGCCAGCTAACCGCGCCCCGCAATACATCATTTGTTTGCACGCTTTTGTGGCCGAGCGCGCGAGTGCGTGCAAAGGGATTTTTTGCGCGAAAAAACGCGCGTTTTTCCCTCTCCAACGCCGCCGGTCACCCAGAAGCGAGCCCCTATAGTTATTCAATTTTTTTTTCTTTTCTAAGTACTGCGAATTACGAGGTTACGATGTCCGCGAACTTTACTCAATCACGTATATAGTACGCTTGACGCCTCTTAAAAAAAGAGAATCCGATTATGGTTTTATAATTTTTTTTAACGAAAAAGGTTCCATTTAATTAATTAAAATGAATTCTGCACGTTTATATATTTATGTAAAAAAAAATCTTTCGTCAAAAAAATTAAGTAAATTCAATTCGATTCAACCATCATTTTTCTATTTTGTAGAAAAAGCAAGGATCGTATATATAATTTTTAAATAAACAATTTAATTAATATTAGAGAAAAGATTTCTAATGGTAAGATTTCGAACCTCTTACGTGCAATAAATATTTTAGAAAAGTTGTCCTTAATAATTTTCTAGGCTTAAGTATACGCAGCAGTGAAAAAAGACGGGTACAGCAAGGCATCGATCCTTCAAAAATATCAATCATATTTCAGTGAATAATAATTGTTCGAATTTCTGGTTCAGGACGTTTTTATTTGACCTACAAATATTGGATTCTACAGGCACAAGACTTATCAATAAATAAATAAATTCTCTATTTTAGAACTGTACCTATACTACCGATAAAATCTTTTAACAAGCCAGCTAAGCTAAAAAAAAAAATTCATTCACAAATCCAAAAGAGTCCAAAAGCAGCTTAAAATCACTTACAAGAAAATGTACACAGTCTATCAGGTACGTGCAACTTCAATTACCACTATACACGCGCTATGCACACAATTTCCAGGTGATTTATGCGGCGCTATCCAAAAGTAGATTACTTAAGAAAAAAAAAAAAAAAAGACGCTGGGTCGGGAAAGCCGCACAACACCGCAGCACCTTACAAGCCGAACCGCGACACGGCGGTGCATCAATCACTCGACTTCGTCGGGGCTGATACATCCATCGTCGTCGAGGGAAGCAGCGTGGAGACGAGAGCAGCCACAGCGTCTGCGGGCTCGGACGCAGAGCGGCACCGACGTCGGCTGTCGGGCTGGATTTCGCTCCGGACGCGGATCGGCGCGGCTTCCGGGAAACGCGGTCCCGACCAGGCCGCTGTCTTGAGCTCCTCGGGCTAAAAGGAGAAACAAGAGGCTGCCGGGTATAGCAACGTTATCGCGGCAATTGGACGGGACCGCTGCGCGCCCTTCTCGCTCGCTCGCCTGCGCTGGAGAACCGCTCTGTCCGGCCGCGATAACCTTCGCAAACAAGCCTTAATGGTTTCCCTCGCGATTACCCCGCACCCGGGATTCAGCGTCGAGGCTGCCTTTTGCTTGGTCTATAATTATTATACTAGTAAAGAAAAATAAATGTACTTGCTTATGATGTAAGTTCAAGTTTCTTGTTTCTGTAAAATATTTGGAAAATATATTAAATGTCGAAGACTGTAAAAATGTACAGCAATATCAAAAATTTGTTTATGATACAAATAAAAATACACATCTATAATTATTAATTCGTGCTACACAAGCGAATTTTATGATGGTTTCCTTTACTTTACGATTACCCCTTGCCCAGGATGTTCCGAGGGTAAGAGACCCGAATTCTTATAACGCTCTGATAAAAATTGTGTGATTTTAATTTATTTATTTATTTTTTTTTTTTTTTTTGTAGATCAATTGTACAATTTGAAAAAATAACTAAATTTTGGTATTCATAAAGTAAGCTAAATTTGTTGTGTGTCGTGCCTTTAACATATTATTTCGTGTTGAAGAAAAGGTATAGTTAAACTGTTAAATTATTTTGAAAATCATACTTTTTCTTTATAAAGCAAGCAAAAAAAAACCTCTGTATTAATAATTCACTGCAGCAACAAGGTATCACGTAACCGATTTTAATAAAATTTAAGAAATTCTTTTTTAGCAGCTAATAAGGAACCACATTTTTAGTTTGTTTTATTTGGGTGATGTGACATGTTATAGTTATCATTGAAAATACAATTATATATTTGATACTTGTTAGCATTGCCTGTCGAAAAAGAATTTTTGTAATTAAAATTACAGTTGTTAATTTCATTTGTTGCTTTTGAAAACTATTTTCAAAATTTCACATAAATCAGTAATCTGAATTTTTGGCACTCTCTTCTTAATTAACCTTTATAAAACTGTAACAACAATTAAACTAACCTCGTAACAATATAATAAACGAGTAAGTATAATTTCTAGAATATCTAATGAAAAATAGTAAAAAATGCAAAAAAAAAAACAATTAAAATATACAATAGCACCTTTAAAAGATCGGCTGTTCTTTATTTCCAAAGTTCTTATAGATAATCTCGTAGCACGCGTCCGCTGATTGTCCAACCCGGAAAGACGCGCAGAGCTTCTCTAGAAGGACGGCGTATGCATTCGCAGTTTACATGTCTCCCGTCCTCTCGGCAAGTAATTCCAATCAAGCTCGTTACCGAAAGTTTTCGGCTGCTGAAGGTACACAGTGCATACTTACGCACACGTACACATACACACACGCATACGCACACAAACACACACACACACACACACACACACACACACACACACACACACACACACACACACACACACACACACAC
>JAWWEN010000001.1:18898826-18921868 GCA_035582955.1 Sycophila texana
ATCACATGTTTGTCAACCTCGGCTTCGCCTCGGTCGACAATTACATGTGATCTGAGACACTTTCTTATTATACAGGGATAGGTACGTAATATACTATATTAAAATGTTATGAATTATCGAACTTTTTATCACTAGGTATCCAATTATTCAATTTGATTTTCGATTTTAGCCATGATGTATTTTACTCTCTGTCCCATTATACCTATCCCACTTTCTCTAACGTTGATGTATACTTGAAATTGTGTTTGTTTTTTACTTCAATATACTTCCGCGCTTCGACCGGTCACTGCAATATTTTCTTTAGTATACTATGATAATTAATATTTTGACGTAAAAATTAATCTAAAAGATAATTTTAACTGTTAGTTTTTCTATTTCTTCTAGAAGTAGTCCACAAATATTTCATTTTTATTAAACAATTTTTACATTAAAAAATTTTTCGTATGTACAGTATGCTTAGTTAATAAAAATAAAAAACAGTTTAGTTAATTTAGAAATAAATCAATCTCTTTTCTCTTATACACTTTACCTTTCTGATTTTTACCCTATACAGCATGAAGAATAAAAACAGTCGACTAACCGCTTGGTCACACCAAAGCCATTCAAATTAGTACATAATAGTTAGCTTCACTTTCAGACTCATGAGAGAATCGACATTTAAAATAATTCATAAATTTACACAAATTTTATACAAATATTTACTTGAAAGTGAAGAAATAAGAATAGCTCTTACAATTTTTTTAAATTCACATTTCTATAAAAAAATAAATAAATAAAAATAATAGCACCTATAATGACCGTTTCGCGGCGAATGAATCTCGACATCACGAATTCCACAAAAGTAAGTTGAAGTATGTATCATCGAAAAATCGAGAATATACGAAAGAGCGGCAAACGGGCCATCAAGCGCTACAAGACATTGCACTCGAAGTAACGCCTTTGTAGTGACGGCTCATCCGTGTCTTTTGGGCTTGCTTGCTCGGAAGCCTCCCCGCCTCCCCCGCCTGTGCGCGGGCTCGGCTCTCCCGGCGACAAAACGTCCGGGCGTTTTCGAATCTCCATTTTCCCCGGGAGCCGCAGCACTCGCCTCGCCTCCCCCGCGAGATAAAGCCGTATACATTCTGCTGAACAGGAGGTTGAGACGTATACCCTGTACTGCATTTTTCGGTAAAAGGCGAGCACGTTCGCCTTTCACCGTACCCCCCCCCCCCTCCCGAAACTCCACCGCGGGATTTTTCATGAATAACGTAATAAGAAAGCCCCGGAGTTTTTGTATGTTTTATTTTTTGTCTTGTATGTGCTCCTTTCTCCGCTCCTTTTTTTTCTTCGCTTCTTTTTGCGGCCAGGGGAGTAAAAGTGAGATGGGTATTTTGAATGCTGATTTGTTAGGAAGATGCTGCAATTACTTGCGAGACATGCGCTGGTCTTTGGAAGTATCGATTAGTGGGTGCTTTCGGCGGATGACACTAACTAACAAGGACAGTGTCGACCCTCTGGGTCACCGATTTGGATGAAACTTTGGGATAGTTTTGTGGTACCGAATAATAAAACAAATCACTTTTAGTTTGATCTCATAGGCCTTTGTTTAAAAGACACAATTAAAAACATTTGCATTGCTCGTAAGGACAATGCTAAAAATATCGTATATATAGATGTAGTAGTAATGTTAATAAACCTGCTGCATCTGCTAAATAAAGGCCTATGAGATTAAACTAAAAGTGGTTTGGTTCCATTAATCGGTACTAGAAAACAATTCCCAAAGTTTCATCCAATTCCATGAACCGGAGGTTTGACACTCTCCTATAAGTAAGCTTTGTTGCGACTTAAAACTGTACTTGAGGGTAAATGTAGGTTGGCTTTTAAGAATACGTGAAGGGATGTTCTCATACTTAACTTCACAAAAACCTCATTGATGAGGCTAGAGTCGAATGCAGAAATTTTCTTTTTGGTTAAAAAATTAGAGACAACTTACTTTAGAAAAAAAATTGGAGTATTTTGATAAAAATAAATTTGATACAACTTCCTATCAGATCCGCTTTCAATATGCGATTCAAAGTGTATTTTTGTAAATTTAGGGCTATGGTTGGCTACATATAATTATGGTGATGGTCTGTTAATCGACTCGTTTTAAAATTTTAAGTTTTTTTAAGATATTCAAATCTAATTACACTGATACCCGTCTCTTTATCAGGTGGTCAACTCATTTTTTCTTCTAAAAGTAAGTTTACATGAAAAAGAAAAATTTTATTTTATCAGACTCTCCAGCGTCACAGTTTTGTGGCGATGAATGCATGAATCTGAAGGTTAGACTTCTTTTTAAAATTTCATAATCTTTTTAATATTATCAAGTTTGGAATCCTGGTGGAAAATTAACAAAACATTGATTAGGATATAATGAATTAATACCCATAGTAAGTCAACTTACGCTTAAAATTCTGATCATAAACTTTGCTTACGTCTGGTCAATAATTAGTGAATATTAATGAGCCACTCAGAATAGATGTGCTATCATTTTCTACTAGAGCAGTTAAATGTGATTATTTTCCTTTATTTATTAGCATCCCTTTATTGAAAAACGATATTATTAAGAATCTAATTAACGTTTGTGTCTCAACGACACAATTAAAATACACCTTTTACGTGAGTCACAGTATACTTTAATGAAATTCCTTTCATAACAGCCTCTTATTAAGCAAAAAGTTCGAAAAGAAACTTCATCGAATAAAATTAAATTCACTCGGAAAGTAGGAATACACTTAACATCTTTTGACGATAAACAAGATTGGATACTTATTTAAGCATAAAAAAAAGCAAACACAGCGTTCGCGGCGTCAAAGGTTTTCCCAACGAAATAAGCAAAACAAAACAAAAATCCCATCTTGCAATATTCCGCATACAAACATTATGCACTCAGCATCCGCGAAAGCACTTAATAACTCTAATTGAACGTCAAAAGTACTCGAGTGTATAGGTACAGCCGACCGTAAAGTACAAAAAAAAAAAGGAAAAAAAAACGACCATCGGCGCACGCGTTAATTCGAGCAAGAAAAATCAAGTCCATTTCGTCGCAGTTAAGTACGCGCGGCCCTTTTAGAATGATTGAACGTCAAAAATTTCAGCGCCGCTCGGGTAGTTAATGCAAAATTCAATCTCGCTGAAAGCCATCCCTCCCCACCCCCTCTGTCCCCCTAACCAACGGGCGTCGCGCTATTTTTAACCCCACCTCCTCTGGAGCCGGGCACGTCATCAAAGACCCCGCCGCCACGACGAAAATTACGATGTTGACCGATCGGTTATTCCGTTCTCGCGCAATCCGCTAAGGACACGCTCTCCTCGTCATTAATCAATTCCCGATCGAAACGTCCTTCCGCTTTCGTTTGCATTTGGAGTAATTGAAAAAAGGACGACCGAAGCGGCTCTCGTCGATGAGATTCCTGAGTAATTTCACGGGGGGGCGGCGTTTTTTTTTTTTTTTTTTTTTTTTGGATATTAATTAATCCGAGCGGGGAATTAATGGTGGGGTTCGGAGAAAATGACGGGATTGGAAGTTTCGTCAAATTACGATTGAGCATCGCGGCGGCGGCAGCGTCTACACGTAGGAATCGGCGAGGGTAATGAATGGCGGCTGATGAAATCTCGAGGTGTGCGGCGAAACTGAAGGGGAAGACAATCGGCCCGGCGAAAGTGCCTCGTTAAGTGCGCCACGAGCCCGGGAAGTTTTAAATGAATCACAGGGGATGTGTGTGTGCCGGGAGAATCGAAAGTTTCGTCGGGACTTTTTTCACTTCCGACTGCTTCTATATTTTGTACTATGGAGAGTCCGCCACAATTGGGATTTGACATTATTTTGTAGATATAGATACATGTTGATATCGCGATATACAGCTATATCGTGATATCTATATGTATATCAAAGCTATATCTACATCTACAGATATCAAATCCCAATAGTCGCCCCGGAATCTTTGCTTACTTTATAGCAAGAAACTTATTTCTAGTCAATTATCAATCAGTGAAATTTATTTCAGAAATTGCTTTTCAGCAGGTAAACTTTTTTATTTGCAAATTTAATGGACTTTGAATAGATTAGTAAGTCATGTAATTGTGTATTAATTGGATTACTCTTTTATAATATTGATATAAACGTAGTACATAATGGTTATATTAAGTTTAACTGCTAGAAATCTGTATAAAGTGTAGTTGCTCTAAAATTTAGTGAAGACCTTATTTGAATAATCTAATTATAAGTAATAAGTAATAAATATAAGTAATAAGTAATTTCATTCATTACATACTATAGTTAACTTTTAACACTAAAAACCGAAGTGGTAAAAAATACTCAACTCAGATTTAATTTAGATTTAAAAAAATTAATGTACAACTGAAATGCATAATTTTTTTATGAGAGAAAAATCTTGTGCATTTCTTTTAACTTTTAAGGACTTAATAACTTTATCTGAAATTAATCAGTTAATTATGTTACAATTAACATTAAATTCACAACAGAATTTGAATGAATACACACTTCGACTTTTCGCACCTCATAAACAATCTGCCAATTAATCTTGAGATACTCGGACGCGAATTGGAGCCCGTCGCAAAATAAATAATAAGCGTCGACGCTAATATATCCAGCCTCTCCCTCTTGGCGCCGCTGCCGATGGAAGCGCGCCAGAATCGGTGAAAATTGCGAATTGGCCGGGTGGCGCGCGACTTTTCGCCCGCGGCTAAAAAAAAAAGGTAAAATAAAAAATAAAAAAGAGAGAAAAACGCCCACGTGGCCCGACAGAGAAATTGGGCAAGCCTCACGTCCCACGTGTTGAACTGTGAAAAAGAGGCGCCCCATGTATTTAATTAGGCGCACGTCTCTGACGCTGGACGAGGGAAACTAATTCGCCTTCTTCGAGAAATTTTCTTTTTCATCTGCTTTTCGCTTATTTCTCTCCGAACGCGCAATCAAAACATTGGCGTTGTATTACTGCGAGCTGAAGCATAATTATTAAAGTGGCAATACCACGGAGGATATCTTTTTCTTTTGAGATATTGGATACCCTGATGAATGGATTCTGATTAAAGGTATGTGAGTACTCGAAAATTTGAGTTACCCGATCAAGTGATCCAAATAAAGTTCTCCGAACCAACGTACTCGAGCAGAAATCGAGTCATGATCGGGTAGAATAGGACATATCAAAAGATTTAAATAAACCGATGGTTTTGGTCAGCTAGAAAAATTTGGAAAGAAAGAGAGATTTGAATAGACATCGGAGTTCAGTTAGTTCGGAAAATTCGAATAGACCGAAAAATTCTAGTGGAGTAAAAAAGCTAGAATAAATACTGTCATATCTCCACTCAATTCTATCGAATTATCAGAGCAATATACTAGAAATATCATTACTTTTTACCTTCAATGGGTTCTTTCATGAATACTCTCCTCCTGCTCCCTTTTCCTATTACAATTTTTTTAAATTTTTCGTTTTTTTTCGACTTGATAAGCAATTAGTCTTTAAATTGACAGAGGTTTCAATCATATCAATGAGCATATATTTATGAGTTCGTACATTTTTTCTTAATTATATTCTTGTGTGATAAAAATAAAATTACTCTTATTCAATAGAATTTAGTGGTGAATAAGCGGTCTATTTTAACAATATTTAATATTAAAAATGTATAATTTCATCCGCTTTAAGGTGCTTCATGATCAAACCAAAGGCTCTAAATGCATTTTTTCATACATCCAGTTCCTTGGACCTAGCGATAAACATACCCCCAGATTTAAAGAAAGACAGCAACTTTTACCCTCCGAGAGGAGCGCGTTGGACCCTATCCGCTCCACCTTCCTATCCCTTATACCCTTAATGAGATTAACGGCTCATCCGCAAAGCTCTTTGGGCGCGCTCGAGTCCTCCGGAATATTTCAAACGCGGGCATAATTGTCGCGGAGCAACAAAGACGCCCCACTGAATCTTTCATTCTCGCGGATTTCACCCCCTCGTGTATATTTCACCGGGGCATCGGATCCTCTGGCGCAATAAAGGCGCTCACCTTCGGCCAGATCTCGTAAAGCTCGGATCTCACAACCGACCATCTTTTCTCTCTCTCCCTCCCTCTTTCTCGGGTGTGTGTTACGTTTACGAGCGTCCCTTTATCGCACGGATCGACTCGCGATATTTACTGGTACACGGGGCCATAAAGTCCCCCACCCCCCCCCTTCTGTCACTGAGACATCGTGCGATCAGAAAGTTTCGCGAGAGGGAAGTTGAGAGGTGAGCTTTTACACGATCGGAGTTTTTTTATAAGCACTGTACGTTTTAATTACGTTGTGACGGGGATTTTACACGGATTATGAAAAGGACGCGTAATAAAGAGAGGCACAGGGCTGCGAATAATAAGCTACCGGGATTATCTTGTACTGAGTTTGATTGAGGAATGGCTGATGTCACCTGTTTGCAATTTTTATGACTTATTTAAGTATACGATTTAGCTATAGGATATTCATACTTCGTGCGATTATTATATGATTTTATTTTTATTTCAACAATAGCATAATTTTTATGTAAAAATTAATCTGATAAGAATATTTTTCTTTTCAGATATTAGAAATATTTTTCTTGTACATCTTCTAAAAGTATTCCGTATAACATAAGACTTCATTTTCATTGCTGACACGTGCATTTAAAATCATTATACGTAAAACAATACTTATAGAGGAAATACAAAAATGTTAATGTAAAAGTGGCTGTAGTTTATTTAACAAAAATTATATTCTTATATATTTCTGCCTTTCTGGTCTTTACATTACCATATGTGTCGATCGGTAGTATTTTAGAAAGAGACAGACGAATAACTACGTGGCCACGTCAAACAATTAAAACACAAAACCAATTAAATTAAGAATAGTTTTCTACAATTTTAAGCTCGTCATTTTTTTAAGAGAAGTTGTTTTTCGTACGATTTCTTTAACCACTATTCCAGCAGTTTCTATTCATTTTTAGTGTCCGTATAACAAGTATAATAAACAAATAAATAAATAATTTATTTATAGTTTACGCAAGGACCAAAAAATTACGAAAATCTTCCGATAAAAAAAGATTAATCACCTTTTTTATAATTATACTTTAGGATTGATCGACTAGACTCTCGAAGTTTAACGAATCTCATTATGTTCTCACATTTCTATACGCTAAATAAATTTTCCTGAAACTATAAGCACTTTAGTACATAACGGCCCTACTCAAAAGAAAAACATTCACACGACCACGAGCCAATGAAGCAATTACCAGAATAACAACAGCGAATATAAAATAATTCGAACATAAAGAATTCCGCCAGGTATATAAGATCACTTCTTGAAAATTGTTCTTTAATCAAACTACACGCGCCCGACAGCCGCACTCGAAAGTAAAATCGAGCGGAGGATCGAGGCAAATCGCTGGTAAGATGACTCTGCATTCCGGGGAGGGAGCGAGACAAAAAGAGGACGAAAGACGGATGAACAAACATGCAGGAACGGCGGAAAGGAACTGAAAAATGAATCGAGCGCGGGCTCGAGAAAAAGGAGAAGAGAGATAAAAAAAAAAAGGAGGAGCAAAAGTGGAGCGACGCCGAGCGCTGGGGTGGAGGGGGTGGGGGGAAGACGCGCGCCATCGGGGCGAACGAGAAAGTTGCCCTCGTCTCTTCTTGTTTACCAACTAGGGAGAATATGCCGCGACGGATCTTCGCGAATAAGCCGGAGTTCGGACGAGTCGGAGATTTTCTCAAAGACTAGAGAAGAGTGGGAACACGCGCCCGGGAGAAATTCGCTTCGCTTTTACCGCTCCCGATTCTTTTTTCCATTCCGCCCGCTCTCCCCGTGCTGTCGCGAGGAGGGTCACCGTATTTTGTCGGATCTGAAATTTTTCGAATTGACGTACATCAGAAATCGCGTTTGGAGAATGAAATTTGTTCGACGCGCGCTTATAATTTGCACGAGACTGTTTTATGATATTTACGATGTACTTGAAATTAAGTTTATTCTTTACAGCCGCATTGGTGTATTCTTTGCCGATTGTTTTTTAGTGGAAAAATTAAAATTATGATGAAATGAAAAATATGTAGATGCATGTTTTATATTTGACTCTCGTACAGTTGTTTTTACATTTTGGATATTGAATCCCAAATTCGTACTGAATTCAAAACATTTTCTTAAAATAATTTAATAATCATAACTTCATAATTGTTTGATAATAATCTATTACTGTTCTCGATATAAGTAATCTTTCTGATGAACCGTTATACAAATAAATTTATAACGAAATTTGTTTGTGTTTGTTAAAATTGTATAACGATCGTTAATTAATTGTATAACGATGTTTGTTAATTGTATAACGAGCTCCAGCTATAAATAACTTCCTTGTGCCAATTAAATATTTTCTTTAAATTACATACTAAAATTTGGCAGTAAAAAATATTTAGTTAATTTAAAGAAATTATTTAGTCGACACCTCTTGAATAAATATTTATTTGAAACTACTATTACTTGTGTATTATATATGCATTTTATATTTGACATTAAAAAATTTTTTTCTCTTCCATTTATAATAAATAGATCTATATATTTATCCGAAAAATATCTTGGCTCAACGCCACAAGCGATGTAAAAAAGAAGGTTAAAAAATAAAAATAAACTAAAAAAAAAAAAATATGCAACTTTTGACGTAACATATTTTCCTATTTTAAATTAACAATTCCTACAGTTCTGCTATGACAAACGAAACACGTTAATTTTGTTAGCCATATCCCAATTCACAACCACCCGATAA
This sequence comes from Sycophila texana, assembly GCA_035582955.1. NCBI lineage: Eukaryota > Metazoa > Arthropoda > Insecta > Hymenoptera > Eurytomidae > Sycophila > Sycophila texana. Next base: position 18,907,625 of record JAWWEN010000001.1, read on the forward strand.
ACAACCTTCGAGAACAGTATATTCCATTATTAAGAAAAAAAACTGAGTAAAGTTCGAGTGCCGTGCACGTGCGCTGACGAGCGAAGCTAATGTGCATAAAATAAAAATCCGCCGGCGCTCAAGTAAAACACAATCGATGCTACTCCGGCAAAAAAGGGGCCTGACAATCACGTCGTCTCCCTATAAGAAAGTCTCTGTGGCGCACGAGAGAGCCCACGTTTTTTATCGAGCTCGCGCTCGTCCATTCAATTTCCAACGAGATTGTTTTCCCCGGCAGCTGACTAAAATAAGAGGTGGCGCAGTCGCTGCTATGCCGCGTGCTAAAATAAATTCCCGCGCATACCAAGAAGCCAAAGAGAGATATAGAGATATAGGCAGAGAACAGAGAGAGAGAGAGAGAGAGAGAAGCAGACCCTCCCACCCGCTAAACGAAGCGCAAACTCTTTGCGGCGGCTGAACGTCGTCGTTTTTCACGTTTAAAAGGATGCGTCGTCTCCAGACGCGTGTAGGGGTTGAGGGCTAAGGGGCGGTCTGAGAGGAGGGGAAGTCGAGAGAGAGAGAGAGAGAGAGAGGGTGAGTGGAGCAACCTCCGCCGTGTCTTATCGTCCACGAAACACGCAGAACATCCGACAGCGGCCATTTGTTACGCTAAATGGCGAGATTTATGCCGGGCGGAGCGTCGCGCTCCCGTCGCCGCCGCGGCGTTTTAACGCTGAGGACACGCGCGGATGCGGGATCCTGAGTGTATATGCTGCTTTTTTTTCTTTTTTTTTTTTTTTTGTTAAACGGTGATTTTGCGGACTTGGCTGCTAGCTGCATTCGCGGCCGGCTGCTCGCTGTGTGTTCGTATGGACTTGAACGTTGGTTGGTCATCTAATTAGACGCCTTAAACGAGAAGCTGGGTGCGCGAATCGCGTCGAATAACGATAAATTTTATGCTAATTTTATGCGGGAATGATTAATAAATCAGCAGGGAGAATTCTTTGAATTCGTTTATTCAGAGACTGACGGGGTACTTTAATCCAATTTCGCTTTATTTAAAAATATATTATATGTACGCTGTCCGCGTTACATTTGCAATTTAATTAAAATTGCATTAATTACACGATCGGATAAATTTTGTCAAGTACTTTCAAAGCATTCCGAGAAGTCGATTCAATCTGATTAATTTAGATGCTTTTTTTCTCTTTATTTTTTTTTTCGGTTGAGTAAAAAATTAAATTAAATTTCTACCTTGCCTGCCTAAAATCTGCTATAACGTTACTCATACTCAAATGCAAATATTTTAATTACTTAATTCAAAATTATTATTTACTTTAGAAAACTCACTTTGAGTATCATGGTAATTCATAGATAGATTTGTTAAGTACTTATTGCACTATATAATTTTGTTAATATTTTTATTTTTTTACGCACTATTTTTACTCACGAGTTGCTAGAGAACTCCCTTAAATAGAATTATTAGCATACATTTGTATTATGAAATTAACCGCATTCTATGAAGTAAAAACCCGCATATAAAATTAAGTAGAACAAGTCGAGTTTGGTAAGACGTAGAAGTAAAATTCTCGAACGCAATTTTTTTACGCGCTATTTTGACTCAAGAGTTGCTAAAGGACTTCCTTAAAACAGAACTATTACCACACATTTGTAACTATCATAAAATCAACAGCATCGAACGGAGTGAAAAAGCACATACAACATTCAGTAGAACAAGTCGAGTTTGTTAAGACGTAGAAGTAAAATTTTTGTTCGTACTTTTTTTACGCACTATTTTGACTCACGAGTTGCTAGAGAACTCCTTTAAATAGAATTATTAGCATATATTTGCATCATGAAATAACAGTACCGAATAAAGTACAAACCCGCATACAAAATTCAGTAGAACAAGTCGAGTTTGGTAAGACGCAGAAGTAAAATTCTCGTACGCAATTTTTTTACGCACTATTTTGACTCAGGAGATGCTAGAGGACTTCCTTAAAACAGAATTATTACTACACATTTGTAACTATCATAAAATCAACAGCATCGAATGGAGTGAAAACACACATACAAAATTCAGTAGAACAAGTCGAGTTTGTTAAGACGTAGAAGTAAAATTTTTGTTCGTACTTTTTTGATTCACGAGTTGCTAGAGAACTCCTTTAAATAGAATTATTAGCATATATTTGTATCATGAAATCAACAGTACCGAATAAAGTACAAACCCGCAAACAAAATTCAGTAGAACAAGTCGAGTTTGGTAAGACGCAGAAGTAAAATTCTCGTACGCAATTTTTTTTACGCACTATTTTGACTCAGGAGATGCTAGAGGACTTCCTTAAAACAGAATTATTACCACACATTTGTAACTATCATAAAATCAACAGCATCGAATGGAGTGAAAACACACATATAAAATTCAGTAGAACAAGTCGAGTTTCGTAAGACGCGGAAGTAAAATTCTCGTTCGTAAAGTCCAATAACCTCAGTTCACACTAAATAATAAACAACAACCCCTTTTTCGCTCAAAAAAAAATTAAGGTTCTTCACCTTTGGTGAATTTCAGCCAAGAGATAATAGATTTCCGAGGAAGACATTTAAAACAACAATTTGTTCGACAATGCAGCGGCACGCCGGAGGAAAACGAAGCACTCGTCTCCCTCTCCGCCGCCTCATTTCCATAACAACAATCAAGCGCGGCACGTTTTCCAAATTAACTCGAGCGCTCTCGGCATTAGAAGAAGGAACGAGCAACGTCCATCTGTGCGTTCCGGGTGTAAATTCAGCGCTTAGCCGTGTCCCGTGAATGCGCCCTACGCCCCACCGGAAACTTTGACGTCGAGACTTCTTCAGAAGCCGGCTCGCCGCGATTTATGATTTAAATGCAAGGATTAAATTTTGAAGGATGCGACGACTTGTAGACCCACGATTCTACGTAAATTGGCTTTCAATTTATTCTCATTATTATTTCAATTTTAGTGGTAATTCTGTGATATTACAATAGGAGAATTTCCTCGTAAAAATAACGGGGAAAGCTCTCCGTAAAAATTGCGTAAAAAAGCTTCACAAAACTGTTTGCAGGCACTGGGCATTTTTACGGAAAAATCAATATAATTTTTACTTGAATCTTAAATGATCGATGAAGCTTTTTAATTACTACAAGAAAAGCTTTTAACATGAATTTTTACCTAAAAACAAGGAAAGCTCCGTAATTTTTACAGGAAGCTTGACCATAATTTTTACTGTAAATTCGCATAATTCTTACAAAGCCTTCTTTGTAAAAACTATATATATAAAAGCTTCACCAGACAACTTTCAGACAATTTTCCACTAAAATTTTTTAGAGCTTGCAAACTATTCCTCGATTACGTATGTTTTTCACATAATTTCTTATAAGGAAAAAAGCTAAACTGTAATTTTTAAGAGAAAATTTTGACAGGGGCAATACGATTTTATTTAAATACAGAATTTCTTGGAAATCTTAAATTTGATATCGTACTAACATTAACACCACAACAATTTTTTTATCACTTTGAAAAAAGTTCTTCTCTGAGGAAGTGATAATATCGCGAAAAATACGTGAAAGTTTCCACGAAAAGTACAGAGGACCATCGAGAAAATTCAATAAACACCAGCAGAAGCTTTTTTCATCAAGGCGTGTGATTTTTACGGAACAGCTCCAAATAGAGGAAGACCAATCCACGGCCAAAGTCGTCGATACGTAGGTGCAGAAGGGGGAATGGGCGGACCGGGAAGGGGAGTAGAACGTCGAGCGGTTGTGCGATAAGAGCGTCAAGGGTTTTCGAATGACCAGGACAGTATATAGACACGAACAATGAAAGACATGAGCGAGCGCACTGGGAAAAGGGTCAATGAAAAACAACACCTCTGTCCCTCTCTCATATAAGAGAATTCTAACGGTGAATAAAAGCTCGCCTCCTCAGTTCACCCTCGAGTTGCGCCATTTTAAAACTCGTACTAACCGGTTCCTGCAGGTAACATAGATTTACCGCACTAACCGGTGCCAGCAGGTAATACAGAATGTGATTTTCAATTTTATTCTTTTAGTCAGTTTAATAAATGAATATTGGCCAAATTCTTCGATGACTAGATGCACTAGTATATCAGTGAAGCTCTATTCAAGGGAAACGTATATCATGGATTGTCGTTTTGATTTCCAGTTCGATATTAATTAATGGTCATGGTGGTTCATAAAAGTGGTTGAAGGATAGTATTTCTCCTATTTTCCAAAAACATTCGTTTTTTAGGTCAGCGTATTATCTACAAATTCCTTTTTATATATATTTTTTCTAAACCATTTTCCTACTGGTAACCGGAATTAGATCAGAGTAGGATTAATTTTCTGGCGATTGATCCATTCGCGGTTTATATTTTGATTAGGAAACTTGCTTATTGGCGATAGTTTTTTTATCACAATATGATCTTTCTACAATATATCTTTCTCCTCAAAATATGGGAATTGAATTGCAGTTTGTAGATTATATATACGAGGACACAGAGTCATTTATAGGTAAAAGGACGAAATTACGACATATATACAACAGATGAATATCTGTCTCACGAGAATAGACTCACACCTCAATTTGGATGTAATTTTAAAATTGTTTCCCAGTATCAAAAAATAAAACAAACTACTCACATTTAATTCTCTTAAACTTTATTTCTTCAACAGCTAAAATGTAGAATGTACATGTCCTTCTTAGTTTCCTATCAACGTTAAAATAAGGTTAAACCAATCAATGAATGTTCCATCACTTGCGTTGTATTAAACGAAATAAAAGTAACAAAATAAATATTTCCTCGATACGTTTCATGACATATTATTACTAATCTATTCTCTATTTTATCACAAAACATCATTTCACCTTACCCTTTCCATGTTTCACACTGCAAATAACGAGATTCCTCGTATAGAATCCAATACTTACCTTTAAAATATGTAAAAAAAAAAAAGTGAACAAAAGAGCAACGGACCCGTCATGCAAGTAGGACATTGCAGTGCCACGAGCACACGATCGGCCACCGGGCAGGGAAGACAGCAAACAGCACAGGCCGGGGTCGGCGCATCGCCGTCGGGCATTGGCCGCCGGAATAAGGCGACTCCCTTTACCCCCCTCCCCTCCCCAAAAGCGAGGAATAAGCCGCGATTGATTATTTAAAGCCTCGACCTCCTCGATTCTAATCCTTTCTCCGGCTCCTCCGGCAGATAGTGAGGCCGGCCGCGCCCCGAGTCGCTCGTATATTTGTAAATTCACCGACCACCTTCCCTCCGTTCCGCCGTAACGAATTCGGATTAAAGGCGGCCGGGCGGCCTCCGCACAGATAAGCGCGAAATTGAAAAGCCGAGGGGACTTGGCAAGGAGCAGTAGGTCCGGCTGCGTCGTCCCGGCGAGGCTTGCCCGAAGGAAGCTCACTCGTCCCCACTCCCGATCGAGGCCTGAATCGCAACGACGAGGTGGCGTGGATCGGCCCGCGCTGCCGATATCTCCTTATGCTCCGCTGAGGCGGCTGCCTTGAAATTCCGCCTTGAGGGCCGATCGGCCAGGGAGGCAGGGGAGAGAAAGAGAGAAAGGAGAGAGAGAGAGAGAGAGAGGGACAGGGAGCGAATTCGGAGGCTAGCCGCTATCGCGATGTGCCGGCCGACGCGACGAGGACTTTTTTTTTTCAATAGAGACCAGAGACCGATCGGGTATAGACACTCATCGCTTATCGATCCATCGCTGGAGATTATTGCGCTGGACGAAATTTCGGCGGATTTCGCGCGAGAATGGATTTTAGAGGAAAGTTTTGATTTATCAATGGCTACTTTTTTTTTTTTTTAGTGTGTTGAGAGAATTTTCTTGTAATTCTTATACGTGAAAAAACATAATCGAGAGATGGTTTGCAAGTGCTGGAAATTTTTTACGTGAAAGTCATTGTAATATTTATTTGAATATGAAACGATTGGCGAAGCTTTATAATTATTGCAAGAAAAGCTCTGAAATCTTTACGGGATAAGCTCCGCTATTTTTATATCAAAATCTTATGAACTTTTGGTGAAGCTTTGTAATGTTAACAAGAAAAGCTCCGGCATTGTTATCGGAAGCTTCACCGTACTTTTTACGAGATAATTCGTATTATATTTACAGATTTTTTCTTCTAAAAATTACAAAGCTCCACGGAAAGTCCAATTTTCAGGTAAAAATTACTTTTTACGGCGATTTTTGCGTGAAAATGTTCAGTGCCTGCAAGGCATTCAGCGATTACGTGTTTTTACAGAAAACATAAATTTCAGGGATTAGAAATTTATTAAAAAAATGGTCTTAACAAAGAGAATTTCGAAAAATCTTACTGAAATAGTGTCTTGCCGCATCTGTCTGTTTCTACTTCCAGATAATCTCCGGCTTGTTTTACTTGATAAATACCAGAGGGCACGGGTGGCACCTTATGGTATGTCATTCCATAGTCCTCAACGCTTATTAATCATCCATTGAGGTTCATTAATTAATTAATTAATTTATTTATTTATTTATTTATTTATATGAAACTCGATAAAACCTTTAACAATAATAAGAATAACTATACACAAAATATACAAATGCAAGTACGAAAGTATAAAAAATTACAAAATAAAATTCAACAAAATCTAAAACTCAACTATACAAGGGCATAAGACCTTTTTGAAAGCTCCAATTTGGTGACCATTAATATAGCCAGTTTTAGCAAAAGAATACTTTTTAAAGTACAATTGAGCCTGAGCACTTGCTAGCCAAATAAATACAATATTATTTTTGAAACCTCGAATGACCATTTTACTCCTCTGAAGTAATACAATCGCTTTTCGACTTATCAAAATATAACAACGATATTTGTATTATCTATAGATAATACAACATACACTGATCTCCTCTTAAAATCAACGGAAATTAGTTGTTATTCTGGCGCAAAGGGTAGTAATCGTGGTAATGCTCATGGGCTCTCAGCTGCAGATGCAGATTCCAGGGAAAAATGGAATGCTGAAGCTCCGGCAAAGCTCGTCGGTAGCGCATCGCGCAGCGGCTGCTGGGAGAGACGACAGTGAGAGAATGGAAATTGCAGGGAAAGTGATGGAGCAACTATTCATTAAAGAGCCGCTGCAGCTCAGTCACCGCGGGGGCCGTTCGACGCGCGCCCACAGACGCAAACACGCATATACACACACTAACACATACAAACATGGACACCCACGTACACGTACATATACACTCATTTGTACACTTCGGCAGCGTCGGCCCAAGTGCAGCTGCTGCACTGATATTGGCTACACGTGTATTGGCGACTAAACGCGGCCGCCTACTGCACTACTCAAATTGATTGGAATTGTTCCCGACTGATATCTACCGCCTGACGGTCGGCGCGCGGGCGCACTGCGGACGTCGAGACTTTCCACGATGGAAAGTATGAATTTGGGAGTTGTGGAATTAGGACGCTCGTGGACGGAATCGAAATGGCTTGGCGATTGCGGCGCGGAATTTAAGTGCGTAATTGACGATGTAATTATATTGCAACTTTCGAATAAAGGGACGATATTGCGGGGTGCTCGCCTTGGGAATACCGTTGGAAAAGATAAATTAAGTTGAAAGTTGAAATACTTTAATACAGTCGACAAGGAAGCAGTTTGGAGAAGTAAATTGACAGAAATAAATGAAGTTTTGTCACTCAGTTTGAGTATAACTGTAAAATTCGAGTTTTTCGAGTTATTTATATAAAAGAATGACTTTTAACTTTAATTTTGTTTTCTTTCCTTTTTTTTTAAATAGTTCGTAAGTAAATCAATTTATTTAAATCTTATGTAAATGAAACTATCAGAATAAAATTAGTTTATTGAAAAATAAATCTATATGTGCGAGTTGAGACCTGATTGGCCGTCTAATTTTTGAGAAATGGTAATTTTAAATACGTATTTTTATCAAGGATAATTACGTAATCTAAATTCGATTGATAATGGTATAATGGTAATTTTAATTTTTGTAATTTAACTTTCTTAATTTCTAACTTGACTTAGTCGGCTAAGAACTACACTTTATTTCAGAACTAAACAATTTTTTTCTGATATATATTTCATCCGTTAATCACCAATTTATTAAATATTTCATACGTTTAATGGCCAATGTTTATTAAAGCCGAGTTATTGTTTCTAGTACTTATTTTGTAAAAGTATAATTGGCCAATAAAAGCCTTTAATAAATAAATAAAAGATCGCAGTATCCAAAAAAATCGATGGAAGTGTATATATAAATTCGACGATTCCCAACAGAATTAAACCGAAGAACTGGATTTCCCTTATTCATAAAACACAACAGATAAATTACATATCAACCTGACGTATTCATTAAAACAAACTACTTATAATAAAGGTATATAAGTAATACGTAATTGCATATGTCGACCACTCCATGTACTGGTGCGCACGCGCCGGTGAACTAATTTTTACGCCTTACCACATGCATGTATGTATGAGTGTGCGTATACCCACTAGAATTTGCATACTTGGTATGCTTACCAACGTGTAAAGTTACTCACTCCGTTGAGAGGGGGAGGCCACATGTACGTAGGCACACAGGCTACGTGAGAGTATTTACGGAGTAAGTGTTCGAAGGCGCATAATCGAGATCGACCGAATAATATCTAACGGGGACCTCCGGGAAAGCGAGAACTCGAGATGCAAAGCACGAGCCCAAGAGAGAGAGAGAGAGAAGGAGAGAGAACGATATATACGAAGAAAGAGGGACGAAGGGAGGGGGTGGGGTGAGGGTGAAACGCCGAGGCGTGGCGTGAAGGGTTCTTCGTCGGAATTAATTTCGAAGCTTTCGCTAAGAGATCCACTCGGCTTGCTTATCGTATCACTCGACGGGGGGAACGTATTGAACTTTGCCCATAACAAAGAACGCGACGTCGTCGATTTTAATCCCTTCAGAATTTCATTTTGCCGCGGGTGTAGCCTCCACGACGCGACGATTGCCGAGGCGTGAGGAGCCCGGCCACGAGTAGGTTTTTCTGCGGCACGATTTCGATGGGTTATTGGACCTTGAATAAATACCCGCGGGGGTTAATGATTGAACGTAGGTGGATCGGGGGTGGATACGTGCTCTTATAATTCAATCGTGTCAGTATTATTTATTTATTTTTTCTATAATTGTGTGAATTATATCGAGTATTCGAGTGTTTATTATCTTATAAGGGGGTGTGTCAGTACCTTTAAAGAAAAATATATTAAAAATACAGTATTAACTCGGACAATATTAAAAGACATTAAAATGTAACATTGAATCAATAAAATATTAATTATGATTGAATGTAATGCTAGGTGCATCGGGAATGGATGCATGCTCTTAAAATCCAATCGCATCAGTATTATTATTTCTTTTTTTTTTTTTTTTTATAATTGTGTCAATTATATCGAGTATTTAAGTGTTTATTACCTTAATGGGATATATCACCATTAAAGAAAAAAATTAAAAATTAACGTTAAAAAAAAAGATATTAAAATACAATATAAATGAATATTACGTGTATCGATGAGCTTGCAAGCTCCGATGCTCTACATAATAATACACTGAAAAAAAATTTGGTATTTTTAAGTAAATATTTACTTCAGTAGTACTTGTTAAATATTTCTTTGAATCAAGTAAATATTTCTTTAAAACTAAATTAATTTATTTGTTTCTAAATAAATTTAGTAGTTTAAAAAAAATTATTACTTGAATCAAAGAAATATTTAACAAGTACTATTGAACTATACATTTATTTAAAATTACTAAATGTTTCTCTCAGTGTATAAACACATCAATTAACAAAAATCAATTATTCCAAATCGATTTTTCGCAAAAGACTGCATACTATAATCTCCGCTATTGTATCAGTCAAAATGTCCAATGCAGCGTGTGTCAAGAGGAGAGGAAAATAACATCGTATTAAGCGGACGTTAATGTTGATATTCTGAATTAGTAATTTCGCAAACTCAGCCCTTACTGACTGCATTCCGTGCGCAACGGGCCCTCGCTTGTAATATATGTATATAATTGTCCGAGAGCAAGACTCGCGAGCTCGTGGCCGCACGTCCCGCATTGGTTTGAGGTTAATCGGTCGAGCGGAGAAACTCCGGGATATATAGATTTGACGCGAAATTTGCTGATTTACGTTTACCGGCGCAGATAACCCGACGATAATTCGAAACGCGATTACTCGCAAGTTGCTCGCAAAGCTGCGGCCCTCACGACGCGTCCACCCCCCTTGCTCCCCGTCCATTTTTATTTAATTTATTTAATTTATTTAATTTATTATACGTACTAAAAACCCTTCCAAATATTAATAAGTATATAATATTAATTATAAGTATAATTACAAAATAAATCGAATTTGGCGAAATAAACTTCGCGAGATAAAAACGGCCGGTCGCTGTAAATGCACAAATATCCGCGAAGAACACCGATCGGACGCATCGATGAAGATAAGCATATATTAGCGCGCACTTTTTGGCATTAATGCGGCCGATAGATTTTTCGAGCTGTATGATGCATCTGAAGTGACTTATACGCTGAAATTTGGAAACGCGAAGGGTGCTCCGTGTATAATGGCCGGGAATGCTGCGCTGATTTGTGTCTGTAAACGACTTTGCGTGTGATAGAGAAACTTTAACATGCTTTTAAAAAGGAATTTTATTCTGTTTTGTTATTCATTTTATTATGTAATTCATTATCAGCCATTACATTTATTTATCGGTAATATTAAAGTCAAATGGATTTGAATGAAACATTATAAGAAACTGATTTACAGCACCAAATAACGAAGCGCACTACTTTTAGATTAATTTTATGAGATTTTATTTAAAAAAGACGTGTTCTTTCAACACTGTATATGTTGAATAAAAAGTTAAATTAAAATATGAATGATTTGTTAAATTATTGAATACTAAAGAAAATTTTCAAAATTACATTGAAATTGATGATCCGGAGGCGTGACACACTGATAGAAAAATCCAGGACAGCTTCCTTAAATTTAATTTTTCGTATATCAGGAAGTGTTTCAAAAAAGGATAATCTACTCCTAAACGCAAAAGAAGAATCTCCTAAATAAAAAGGGAAATCCTACACCTAAAATGAACAATAGAAGGATTTCCCCTTTTCTTTAGGAGTTTCTTCGTTTGCGTTTAGAGGGTTTTCCTATTTTTGTAGGAAAAACACCTGATACTACGAAAAAGGAGAATTACCTTTAAGGTTTAGGATAATTTGTTGAAATTTAAGGAATTATCTCTCCTACATTTTTTCTATCAGTCACTCTCCTGGTTATCATTTTCCCGTATAAAATTATAAAAAATAATGTATAACATTTAAGTTTTCGAAAAAATTTCGTCACACGTAATACATCAATCGCAAAATCATCACTTATCCTATTACTGTAAAACGTGACGACCGATTGGGCGTATAAAATATATAGCATCGACAATTCTCTCACCAACCGATAACGCGATGCAAATTAGACAAGAATCGTGGTATCGATGATAAATGATCGATACGTTTGGCTACAGGGAGACTGGAAAACTTTTTCAGCGCTCGAGAGGGACAGGGTGGGTAGAGGGGTCTCCGGTTTGGAAGGTACCTAGCGCATGAAAAAAAAAAAAAGGAGATGGAGGGGGTGGACGACAAAAAGCAGCGTTCAATATGCCAGATGCCGCCGGGAATATTGGAGGAAAGTTTGCCGGGGAGAGAGAATATAATTTCGCGCTGGCCGAGACACGCGAGGTCCTCGTGTCGGGCGAGGAAAAGTGAAACATTCGCGACGCGGCGGAGACGAATTTTTCGGCGGAGGAAACGCCACCTGGCACTTAGCATGCATTATGTACGAGAAAGTACGTACACGGGATCTCGCCGATCGCCGCCGTTGACCCGTTGCTCTTTCCTCGAAAAACTCACATTCGCGAGAATTCCGGAGGAATAGTTTTTACCAGTGTTTCGTAGGGGGAATTATTATTTTCAGCTCGTAAAGTTGCGAGACTAAGATTTATTCCCTTACAAATGATTAATTTCTTTATTTATTTATAGATAAAAGAATTATTTATAGATTTATAGATAAAAGAATTATTTATAGATAAAACAATTATTTATTTAAGTATGTACCTATTTATTTAGTTAGTTATTTAAGTATGAACCTATATGTACCTATTTATTTATGTAAGGACAACTTGTCCTTATTACAAGGTAAAAGTAGGTTTGTTGACTAACCGAAGATTCGAGTATCCAAATCTTTCGGATTCAATATCAACATCCAACGGATACTGTAGATCTCGATCCCGTATTCGAATTTTTAACAGTGTATTCTAGTTCGGATCCACAAGTACTCTTTAAAATGCGATTTATTTAAAATTTATTAATTCTTTTTTTTAATTTAATTTTTTTTTTTTTTTTTTTTTTTTTTTTTTTATTTTTTTCACCTATTAAAAGTAATACGGTAGTATTTAAAGTTTTTATTTATTTAATTTATTTTGTTTTTATAAACACATCGCATGATATGTTCAATTTATTGGAATGAACGTTTGAAGCTGTTTCTATTAATATTGAATTTCGCGAGGAATTTATTAATGGAAACAAATAATTTTAAATGACGCTTATATGATGAACGATCGCTTAAATCACTCACTATATGAAAAATTCATGAATCTCATAGTGAATATAGAATGATACAACAAATTATATAAATGCAAATAAAATATTTTTATAATTCTAAATATTATAATTGTCAATATGCAGCTTTTATTGATTCATTAAAATCGTGTGCCTATTTCAATGATGAAATCATTGACCCGTAAATGATCTTCAACAGAAAAATAAAAAAAACATTGTAACAATTTACGAAAATTTGCGTTTATATACTGGCTAATTTTTCAGTACTTCATATTTTAATTAACAATAATTGGATATACTCTAAAGTAGTAATAAAAGATTCAACATCATAGTAGAATTGGAAAAATAGCTAATGTAAAGCAGCTTGAAAATGTAATGAATAAAATGGTGATGAATGAAAATTGTTTATTGTGCTGATTTAAGAAGAAAACCACTTAAAAGAATCTTAAAATCAATCACGTTAATATAAATCTTCAATTGTTTAAAAGTTGTGTACTTTAGAATGTAAGTACCATGACTACATGGTATGTACTAGTTTTTCATAATCAAATTAATTTACTATAATTTTCGATACCCACGTTCAAAAGTATGTAAAATAATTTCTGAACAAAAATAAAGATTTTTTAACACACAACATCTCAAACTATTAGTCAGCACACCTCCACTTAAAAGAAATTAGTCTGCTTCTTCAAAGGACTGCGTAAGTTATACAGAAGTCGTAAACTTCAAGAACAAATTTAGTCGAGAATTTTCGCTCTAAATATGAATAAGCGAATAAGTCTTCCACTCATCCAATCACTGAAAGGCTCATCGCGTGAAATAAGCGTACACTCACTTATTCGACGTAAATTTCGAGAAAAAGAAAAATGCGAATCCAAAATCCCAGGGCTCAGGAGAGATAGAAAGGAATCAAAAGCTCCACTGTCGGCCCAATACGCCGTTATATAAGCAATCCGATGCTATACGGAAAGAAACAAGGGGTTAATGGCGATCGGGCATAATCAAACGATTCGGACTGTCCCGGTCGTCTCTATCGACTCGCCTCTGCGGGCGAGTTTAGCGATCGGCCGCGCGTACAAAGCTCCGCTTGCCGTACTCTCCGTCTCGCTCTGTCCCCTCGTTTCCCCGGGGCTCCTTCGGCCGAGCGACGATAGAGACGCAATTAATACTTACGGCTGAGCACGTAGCAGTTTGCGGATACACGTGTCCATCGTTGCGAGCGCGCCCCATTAGTATCCGCACTGCAGGAGAGGACGCGCGCGCGAAGCGCTGCTCTCGCCTCGCCCACGAGCGCCACTTTGACCAACCGACGCTGCCCTCTTCTCTACCCTCCCGACGTTGATTGGCCACTGACTGCCGCCGCGAGACGCTTCGACTGTAAACAGAAGCTTTCGGCGAGTAATGACACTTGTTCTGTTTAACAATCGCGCATTGCCGATGGGAGGTGGACGATGGCGAATTAAATGAAAAGTATAGTTTACTTTTTAAGGAAGCTTTTGGTAAACTTTAAGGGGGGTTTATACTTAAAAATTTTTTTTTTGAAAAATAATTTGAAAATTAAAAATTATCATAAAATTTATATTTTCTATTAAATATTCTAGAA
>JAWWEN010000001.1:18928563-18939099 GCA_035582955.1 Sycophila texana
TATCTTGGAAAGTACGGGAGATAGAAGAAAACGTTAAATGTAAAGGTTGTAGGGTTCAGAGGGGGAAATCCAATGGTAACCTTGACCATGACCTTGGGGTCAAGTTTTAAGGTCATTTCAAAGTCAAAGTAGTTTTTTTAAATAGGAACAAAAGTTGGTGTTCCTATTTAAAAAAACTACTTTGACTTTGAAATGACCTTGAAACTTGACCCCAAGATCATGGTCAAGGTCACCATTGGATTTCCCCCTCTGAACCCTACAACTTTTACATTTAAAGTTTTTTTCCATCTCCCGTACTTTTCGAGATATTTGCCTGGGGCAATTAAAATGAATCACCCTGTATATAAGTATTTCATCTATGTCGTGTATTAAACAGTAACATGAAAATTTTAAATATGCAATTTGATTGTATATATACGTATAAATAGTCTTTAGAACTGTTAATAATTAACATACCAACTTATTAAATTAATTTATACACGCGCGATAACAGTTTAAAAATGAATAAATGATAAAAAAAATTTTGTTTAGTTTTTTACGTGTATCTTTTTAAAGTTTTTATTTTAATGAAGTTTCTATACGAAATCTCGTAATTTATACATATTTTAAGATAACTACAAATACAAAATAAGCGTGCCACCATTTTAAACGAATTTTCAAAATTTGGTCAAAAATTAAACAACTTGCGAGATTTACCCATATACATAAATAAAAATGAATAGTGTTCTTGAAGTTTTAATGGTCACACGAAACTGGCGGGAATAATTAGCGGGGGTCGAACTCGATTCAAACGCGACCGCCTCGTATGCACACATATATATATTTCTCTCTAGTTGGCACTGAGATTTGGCTTAATTAATTATCGGTCGACTTCCCCAGTTCCCCTCCCACAAAGTCACTAGCCGCGCGGCGCCTGCGCGTACGCGGAGCGCGTCGACTTACTTTGCCCGCAGCGGCGACCCAGTGCAAGGCGAGAGCTCGCCGAATCTGTATAAAACACTCCGGAAAATGAAGACCGTCACCTGCATCGCTCCCGTCAATATCGCCGTTGTTAAGTACTGTGAGTTTAATTTTTACGTTTAATTGAATATTTTATTTTTTGTTTTTCGATTTGCAGAGTTTTTATCTCGTGGCTGGTCGTGGAATTTACAGTTACGCGGCTATATATAAAGTATAACGTGGCCGTTTGACAGTTCCCGCGCTAAGCGCACTTGAAATTCCTTTGACCCGTTTTCACTTTTGTGAAACTTTTTCGATGATGACGTAGCGAATGCACTGTTTATATATGACAGAATTCGAAATTTTTTTATTTTATATTATTTTATAAATTTACGGGCAGACATTTATTTATAATGTTTATAATATATTTTATAATGTTAATGTTAATGATAAATGTTCCGAAGGTATCTTCATTTTTAATGTTTAATTTTAAAAAATAGGAAATTTTATATCAAGGACTATAGAGTTTTTAAGACTTAGCAATTTAAATGAGGATCAATAAGATTAGCTTTGAAGCAAATAATGTTTTTTTTTTAATCGTGTATGCAAATGTTTAAATGAGCGATCTTTTTGTATGCTTAAAGTGGAAATTTTTTGAAAAATTCTCTACAAACGAAAGTGTTCCGATTCAAATCTGTGGCTCCGTTTTTTTTTTTTTTTGTTAAGTGATTTAAATATCAATGAAATGCATAATAATGATGCTCCTTTGATTTTTAAATGTAACGTTTAAATAATTTATTTTTTACGTTTAAGAAACTATTTATGAAAATATTTTTTCCCTAATTTCTTTTTTTCGTAAATTATTGTACCGAATTTTATTTATTTAAGTATTTAAAATAATGTATATTTTTTCAGGGGGAAAACGCGATGATAATTTGATTCTTCCAATAAATGATTCAATTAGTGCTACTTTAGACACCGATCACGTATGTTGCAATTATTTATATATTCTTTTGAATTATTGTATTTTAAATTACGATTTAAAAAAAAAATACTTTTTCAAATTTCAGTTATGTGCCAAAACGACAATAATAGCTAGTCCAGATTTTAAAGAAGATAGAATATTTTTAAATGGAAGGTGATTATTGATTTCCATTAAAATGTACTTTTTTATTTGTTATTGTGTCTAATTCTTTATTTCAATGTAGCGAAGAGTCCATGGAAAATCCAAGACTGCAAAATTGTTTAAAAGAAAGTGAGTTATTTTACTAAATCTGTATTAATATTATATGCAGAGTAAAAAACACCAAAACATTTATTTACTTTTAGTCAAAAAGAGAGGCCAATTATCAGCAGAAATGGAAAAATGGAAATTACATATAAGTTCAGAAAATAATTTTCCTACTGCAGCCGGGTTAGCATCTAGTGCAGCTGGTTATGCTTGTTTTGCTACAGCACTTGCAAAACTATATGGAGTTGAGGTGAGCCTATTGTAATAATAATGAAAGAGTGCTAATTAAGCCATATGTAGAAGAGTCAATGAAAAATCCTTTTAATTTCAGGGTGACATCAGTGCTGTGGCGAGAGCAGGCTCTGGATCTGCCTGCAGAAGTGTGTATGGTGGGTTTGTAAGGTGGTACATGGGTAGCGATCCTACTGGTATGGACAGTATTGCAAAGCCAATTGTTTCTGCTGAACACTGGTCCGACATGAGAATTTTAGTATTGGTTGTAAGTGATAGAAGCAAAAAGGTTTCAAGTGCAGTCGGTATGAAAAGAGGTTTATTGACTTCTGAAATGTTGAAGCATAGAGCTGAAAAAATTGTTCCTGCCAGAATTAAACAGATGCAAGAAGCTATTCTGAAAAAGGACTTTGAAACTTTTGCCGAGCTTACTATGAAGGATTCTAATAATATGCACGCTGCTTGTTTGGATACATATCCTCCCTGCATTTACATGAATGATACTTCTCACCTAATTGTTGAACTTGTTCATACGTATAACTCCATAAGTGATAGAACAAAGGTAAAGATATTTTTATAAATAAAATAATAAAATACATAATAAAAATTATTTTAAATAATATTGCTTTTAGGTTGCTTATACCTTTGATGCTGGTCCAAATGCAACACTGTTTATCCTGGAGAAGGACATTCCAGAATTTCTTGGTGTGCTTGATCATTATTTTCCTCCAGCTGTTAGTGCTAGTGTAGAATATCGCAAGGGAATTGAAGTTGAAACTGCTAGACCTACAGAGGTATATTTTTCAATAATTAAAATATATTATTTAGAATTTTAAATTAATGCTGCCAATTAAATTGTCTCACAAAAATTTAATACTGTTTTAGGATCTTGTTCAGAAAATAAATTTAACAAAACAACAACCAGGGAAACTGAAGTATATTATTCACACTCGAGTAGGAGGTGGACCAAAACAGCTTCCAGATTCTGAAAAGATTATTTTTAATGCAGACATTAAGTAACCTTTATTTTGTTAAAAGTTTGTAAGGAATGATTGATGAAAGCCCTTTTTACATAATTTTAACTAAAAACATAATAATATTACAATTTTATATACACATTTGATACAAATGTAATATTTTTTATAAAAGAATTTTTAAGAATCTTGTAATAAGTTATTTCTGTAAACAAAATTTTAAGAGTTTATAGTAAATTGTTATACAAATGAATGTACGTTTTATTTAAAAATATCCTTACGGTGGTCACTGAAATTACTTAAATGTTGTTAAGTGATTGATAAATGTAAATATAATATTTTCAGTTATATATGCTCATACAAAAACACAATCGTTCTATTAAATGTAATTCATATATCTGTATATGCACAATTATGGTACAATTATGTTATGTCGTCTGCTAGAGGAGCAAAACACTAAGTATATATCTATATGTATTCGCGTGGCGTCACTAAAATACTTTTCGTGAAAAAATTGACAGAATAATAAAAACTTTTCAGGTTTTCTTTATTTTTAAATTTGCCTAGACCAAACATGATGAAGTCAAAGGTACGCAATATCCAAAAAATTTATATTAATTATCACTGCGTTAGTGAACAATAAAAGTCACTTAACCAATTCAAAAATATAAATTTTAAAACAAAACTATATTAAACAATTCTTTCTGTTTTTAGAAAAAGAAAGGCAAAGTAAGTTTTGCAGAGGAAGATGATGAAAAAATTTCAAATAACTCTAAAAACATTGAAATAAAATATAATGAAACAAGTAATAATGGATCAATTATTGAAAATAAAAGTATTCCAGATGAGCTTTTGTCACAAATACTTTGCTGTGTTGATCACAAAACTTTACTCAATTGTCAATTAGTATGCAAACATTGGCATTATATCATTCGCAATTATATTTGGCATAAAAAAGCAGAACTAACTTTGGGTAAAACGTTACCCATTCATGAAAACGTACCTTGGACAATATATTATTTTATATGTGATAAGAGACCATTTTATAAGAATTTGATAAAAAATCATTCCGGTAAAGATGGAGTTTTCAAACATTGGGCATTAGTAGAAAATGGTGCCTGGGAAACAGAATGCCCACCTAGGCATGTGAAGCCATTACCCAATGATCCAGTATTCGAAGATCAGTATTATTGTTTTGTAACATCTTTCAGTAAATGTTATAAAGAACAAGTTATTAATTTAGTTAATGAAGGTTTTTCAGAATATTTATTGGATTATTTGCAACCTACTATAAAGGTATTATAAAACTTTATAATAAAATTGTTATAAATACTGTTTTGGACAATAACTGTTAAACTAATTTATTAAATAAAAACTAAACCGTTTACAATTTGTAGGTAAGTGAATGGTTTTGTTGTCGACCTAACATACCAGCAAAGTATGAATGTACAATAAAGTTGTTTCGAGATCAAAAATCAGACCGAACAGCAATAGAGACTTTATCTTATTGTAAAGTGATAGAAGGTGAACAAATGAATCAATGGTTCAAGGTAAATTTTAAAAAGTATTGTTTATTTAATATTTTGGTTCTGGAATTTACTTTATACTTTTTTTCACAGTTTTCACATGAATTTAAAAACTATGGTAAAGGATTAAGAAAAATAATATTTAGTCATGGAGGTCAAGATAGACATGTCATGGCTGGTTTTTGTGGTACAAAAATGGCTGGAGCTTGTGTTAAACTTGAAATACGTACTTAATTTAGAAATATTTATACAATGCAGCATATTTGAAAAGAAGTATGTTTTTAAATTTTAAAAGAACAATTTGCTTTTAAAAGATTTTAAGTAAAGTATTTTTTGCTTGTTTGCAAAACGTAAAATTCCATTTTTCTAAGTACAAAAACAAATATAATCACAATTTATAAGACTACATATATTTTACACTTTTAAAAATGAGGTTTTGTAAAATTTATATAAAAACATTTAATCATGGATACTACAGTGTGTAGTGAAATAAATTCTATTTTTTCTATTGTACATTTCTTTATTATGAAATACATCATGAGATAACATAATAATCTACAGATGTTCTCTAAATTTTTTAAACTTAAGAACAAAGTTTAATTTTGAAACCTTGATACTTATTATCGATCATTCGTTTTGTTCCCTGCTCTTGCAACTTCCACCAAGTGCATCAGAACGCTTAGTGTTTAATCACAGTCAATCAAAATTATTCCATATAAAAAATAACTCATTTTGCATTAACTACCCTACACACTGTGGGATGGATAATGAAGTTATGATTTGTCAATATATTTCAATTAATATATACTCTATATAAATCTTGTTTATGTAATTTTTGACATCCTTTTTTATAAAACTGCTTGTTTTATAAGATATTTATTGATAAATAAAAATGAGTAAATATCGTAATTTTATTCACACGAATTTGGTTTATTGCTATTTCCGCGTTGAAATAGTAACGAAAGTTTAAAACTTTTGTCGTAAAAAAAAGAATTTAAATATTTTAATGACTTTATCAAATTAACATTCATACTGCAAATTAACATTTCAGTTATTTCATAGTATTATACTTGTCAAGAAATTCATACTTTATCAATCTACCCTGTCACGATTCTTCACAAACTACAATCATATTCTAAATTCTAACTTTACGATACGAATTTCTAACAATACAATACATAATGTCACATAAATTACTGTAGTTTTTTTTAAGATATACTATTTATTTAAAATTAGACTACAAAGTTAGTATTTCATGAAACTTTATTATTAACGTTTCTTTTACCGAATCAATTTAAAATCACAAATCTACGTATATTTAATTTTTCTTTTTCTTTTTTTTATTAAAATAAATTAATCATGTGCACTACTTTTCATCCAATAAAGTGCAAAAAATAATTTTTCCTTTCAATAATGAAGTGTGCACTTTTAGAACAAGACGAGCATCTTTTAAGATTTAATAACTTTATATAAATATATAAATTACAATTAATGAAAGTCTATCGATTATTTTAGTAATGTATCGTTTGTATGTGAATAAATTATTCTTAAAAATATTGCAACTGGCCAAAAAGTTCTATTTGATATTAAATTAATTGTTATCTTTATAAGTGTGAAAAATAAAATTAAACAGAACTCATACATGTTTTGTATAATTTTAATGGCTATTGAGGTTTGCCAAAAACAAAAAATTCAGAAATTTTAGTCCATTAATACTGCTATACATATACTATACATACATTTCCTTAATTCTTTAAAATCTTTCAGTGTATATTTTTTTGTCAATGATCAACGCTTTAAAAATAGGCGAGGTTTACCATAAAAATGTCATTCGTTTTGAATAAAATTAATAATTACAAATGCTTACTTAAATACAATGTGTAACACATAGTTTACAAACTAAAATTGGCAAGACTGATATTATTTTTTATAAAAGCCTTTCGAGATAAAAATAAATCATGGCACATAATATTAAATAATCAAATATGCCTCTTACAATTATAAATCTATTTTGTGCATTACTTTACATATATAAAAATATATTTCGAGTCAATCTTTATAACTTATAAATAATGCACTTTTTCTCATCTAGTGAGAAATAATCTATTACTCTTGATCTATTTAACCAAAACTATGAGGGATTTGTATCCTGCATTGTGCTCGAAGGATTAGCATGCATCTAAAATACACTTCAAAGTCGTTGCGTTTTTTTACTAAAAATTTATAATTTCTAATATCATGAATGCAAATAAATTCTCGATCTGAATTTAAATGACGATATCTATCTTATTTGATTAAATTATATTGGAATATACAACAAAACCATGGAAGCTCGTAGTACTTTATGGGTATTTTTAGTCAATTTTCACAAATATATCTTCATATAAAAAGAAAAAAAATAGAATAAAAAAATCCCGTTTATAAAATTTTGTATTCTAAAAATTTTTTCTAAGTTTAATTGACTGATAAATATCGTCTTCCATTCGAAATATGTAACATCTTTACAATATTGCTACGGAACATGAGTATAAAGTTCGAGCACATAAACCAACATTATCTTTTATGCGCAAAATATCGTCTACGATCTTTCTAAATTTACAAATAGTTAGCGCCTATGTTCATTGTACATACACCGGTGAGATAAGTTACTTGTGAAAATAATAATTCTTCCCTTTTTTGAACTCAATTAATTGAAATTTGAAAAATCAGTTTTGAGAGTAATTGATGGTGCAGGTACTTTAATTTGAGGTTTCGACGTTTCCGATATTTTTATTTGCCTTTGAGCTTGTTGTTGATGTGTTAGTCGCACTGCATTTTCTAATTTAGTTTTCAACTCTGTTGACTGAGACATCAAAGTTTTGAATTCCTGCAATTTAAACAAACTTATTATTACCTTCACTGAAATTTAATTGTAAATTAAATTGATAAACTTTTATTTTTTTACCTGAGGATATTTTGGTCCGATCTTATTTAACCACTGGAAGCTTTGTTGATGAAGACCAATTTGATATTTTGTGCCTTGTTGAAGTTGATCACCCTCTAATAGGTAATTTATTAAGATCGGAACTAATAATGTTAACATTTGAATACCTGAAAAAGAAACACCTTTTAATGTATTTTCACTTAGATATTGTTAAATTATATAATATATATATGCGACAATATTAATCTTGGTAAAGGTAATGAGTGAATGAAACTTTTGAAAAACTAAATTTTACAAAAAATTTAGCAATGACTAATTAATAAATCAAATCGATACATTTATTTATGAATTGCATTGTATAAAAAAATCACTGTATTATAAACAAATATTACAGATAAGAAACAACATTTAAAGGCAAAAATGTCGATACAAAAAAATTGTTTAATTTATTTTTCTTTAATTAGAACAGCTTAGTTAAATTTTTGCTTCTAATTATGTAAAAGCTTTATTTTTAATTGCATTGGCAGAAATAAAAATTAATTGTAACTTTTCGTGCTTAAATATATTTAAAATAATTTAATATTTATATATGCATTGAACATTAACGTGCATTTTTTTTAACAAACATTAAGCTCACAATTGAAATATAAAACATTTTATAAGTGACGTTTCAATATCATTTACCTTGCATTAAATCACCTGATGGCATGAAACAGTTTTTAAATGAATCATGATTAACGAGTGTTTCTAGGTCAGAAGAATTTCTCAGATTATACTTACATCTTGTGGGTTCAGCTAATGCAATGAGGCTTTCCACCGTCGTGATACATTCCAACGTATATTGCAACTCTACATCGTTTGTTACTTGTTTACTTTGTTCGCTATATAAGAACTCGACTATTCGAGGTGCAATCGCATGGATATATGGTGTGCTCACGGTGCGATCGGGATGAAGGAATATTGTTCTTAAAGTTTGCACGCACTTTAGTCTTATCTAAAAATATAAACAATTATTTGTATAAGTATTAATGATTTCAAAGTTTCCCTTTGTTTATAAACAGTTTCCTTGTACTCACATATATATTATCCGACTGAATGGTATGACGGAAGTGATTGATGCAAGGAAATTGCAAGTTCGGTGCACTAACTACCTCAGGCAAAGCGTGGAGTACAAAGACTGCAATTCCTAACATCATTGCTACTTCATCCATTTTTGTTTCGTCGTTACCTACAAGTTAAAATATATTGAGTTTAGACATTATGAATGTTATCTCTTTAATTTACTATTGTTGTATGTATACCAGTCTTAGCAAGATCGATAATTTTTGCTAAAGCACTCTGCAAAAGTTTCGTCCACTGATCTTGACTTCGTGGATCTCTGGAAAATCTATTAGTAGCAAGACTCTTCAAACAGTGCAGTGCAGCATGTATTGGAGTTTCACTACCAGTTTTAATGATATTATTCTCTGATCTCACTGCAGTTTCTCTTATCACGCCTGTTGTCAAATAAAGAAGTGTTGGTACTATAGCTGTTGATCCTGTAAATTATAATACATTTTACTAATCTTTCTTGTTTCTTTTCATAAATGTACGCGTTCTTTAATGTTTACAACTAACCTGCAGGAGAGCAAAGATTTGGCAGAGTCTCCATCACTGACAAGGCTGCAGCAATAAGTTTTCCACTTTCCTCTGTGGGAAGATAGCCACGTTGACTTAATATTGCCGTGGCACCATCCGGATTTGGATTTAGCGGCGGTATTTGACGAACCAACAGACATAAGCAAACTTCTAATACCGCAAATACTAACGATTTTCCCGGTGTTAACTCGGCTGAATCTTCGCCTTCGCCTAATAAATCAACTTCAGGTAAATCTTTTGTTTCATCGTCTTCTTCTGTCAGTTCTATAAACATTTTGAGACATTTAATTAAATACATTATTTATTTAAAATAATTGTTTGCTAGTCGATAGCATTTTTTTAGTTACCTTTCAGTTTCGCCTTTTTTCTTTCGGCCAAGTTTTCTTGAGTTCCTTTTATTATTTGTTTTAAAACTTCCATAACCATAATTTGAATAGAGAAATTTTCTCTTGTTAATAACAATCTATGAAGAACGTTACAAAGTTCAATTGGAAGAGATCGATTAACTAACAGTACTTTTCGAGCCCAACCAGAATCTAGTAAAGTGTACAATGCACTTAGGCATGTCTCTATATTTTGTGTTGATTCAGAAGAACGAGGACTGCATAAAGCCTCCATACAAATGCCTATTGAATAAACAAATAAATAAATCTTTTCAATGATTTTTTAGATAACAAAAAATAAATACAAGGACCAATAATTATTACCGAATAGTAAATGGAAACGTTCTTTGTTAGAATCAGTCTTGGTGGTGTGGTTATTATTAGTTCCATCGGCGTTTTTGGTATTCAAATCTGCAGTCTCATTCAACTCAAAACCTTTAACGTTAAGCCAAAGAGTAGCGGCATACAAAATTGGTGCCCATGAATTTAAATAGTAAGGACGTGCCGATTCCATTGTATCCGTAGTATAAAAGGCGCCACCATCATGTGGCAATTGACTCGAAAATTCTAGAAGCGAATATTAAAAAAGATAAATAAAAAAGTGTGGATCTCGAGACCCCCGACAGAAGTGATAACTTCCGTATTTTAAGTATTTTATGTAGAACTCATCGCCTTTTTATAAATTTCAATT
>JAWWEN010000001.1:18939199-18951034 GCA_035582955.1 Sycophila texana
TGACCGAAAAATCAATATTGGTTTAATATTGGTCCAATATTGATTTTTCGGTCATTTCCAATACTCGTAGACATTTTCTAAAAACCTCATAAAATGACCCAAAAACACTTAATTGACATTTATAAAATGTTTTTATAAATTTGCACTGTGATCCTCGGAAAAGTGGGATTAATGTGCGCCGCAAGGTTAAGGCAAAGGAAAAAAGCCTAAGAGTGAGAGAGAAAGGAAGAGTAAGTAGGTGGTCGCTAGGCGGAAAACAAAGAGGCCTTTTCATCCTTTGGAGACTGAAATTCCTGAGCATTCGGTGCCCCATAAGAAGCTATCACGTCAAAAGCATTTCTTACGTTAATTATAGTTATGCGATAGTCACCTGGAGGAAGAGAGAGCAAGGCATGATCTCGTAAAGCAGCAAGCCAGTGTTGGCTTAAGCTTGGAAGTTCAGGCTGAACTAAACTTAATAAACTTTCACTCTGAAATTCGAACTCCCCAAAGCCCTCTTCATCTTCTCCATTGTTTTGTTTGTTACGATTAGCAGATTCTCTGTTATCTAAAGCTGATCCATCATTTATCATAGCCACAATGTATACCTAGGTAAATTGAAATTATTAGATTGAAATTATAAAAATGAATGTAAATAACATATTATAGGGATATACCTCTGCCCACGCTTTTAATATTGCTAATCTTTCGAGGGTGGACAAACTTTCATTGTAAAGTTGTGGACGAGTGCCGCCTTCTCTTAATTTCTCCAAGGACGAAACGAGTAACTGATGGACTCTTCGCAGATCGTTAAGGTCTCTTGCAACGCCACTACCAATCCAAGCGCTACAAGCTTCGCAAGCAGCCGCAGTAACGTGTGGAGAAGTTTCTGCTGAAAATGCCGGTCTCAGTGCAGCCCCGACCTTAGGTTAAAATTATTCAATTATTATTACTATCAATATATTTTAAAAGGTATTTTGTAGTCTAAAAAGAAGAAAAGTAACCTGAGCTTGGAATTGTTCCAACAGTAAATGTCCAGGGAATTCAGGCTCTGGAACTTTGGCAAATTTGTCGATGATTTCCTGTAAAGTTTTTAATCCCTCGAGACGCAGGGGATCGCAGTCGCTCGTCGCCGCCATAAATGCCATGCGCACCAAATCCGACAGGTGTAACACAAGAAAATCTCCTTTTCCCTTAGAATTTTGCATTTCCTTCGCCATTAATAAATCAAAATGAGCCTGCTTATCATTCGCGCATGCAGTGATGATACGTCGGACGCACTGGGCTGCGAATACTCTTGTCGGCCAACGTGGTGAAACAGTTTGACGCTGCTTCGAAGACTCTTCGGCGTGGAATTCTGCTTGATCGTCGTCTCCTTCGGTATCTACATTTTCATTGTCTACAGCCGTCTCCTCTGTATTTACGTTGACTGCATCGTCTAGTGTGCTTGATTCTGAATTAAGAGAAGGCATTCGTTACTATCCGCTTTGAATAAGGGGCATTCTTCGCAAAATATTTATAGTTAAAAAATTACCCGTAGCGACCGTTAAAACATCTTTGCATAATGAAAGCCAAGGTGACAGATTATTAGCAGCTAAAATCTGGAGCATACTCGTCAACGTGTCGTGAATTTCTTTAATGAGTTGACTATCGGTCTCTGTGTCTAGCATACTAAACAAGACCCCAGGGAGGCCGGTTTCCGTTATCACCAGACCTTCCACGACGTTTGTGTCCCTGCTCTCGTTAGCCAGTGTCATAGCGTGCTCGCACACTTCTTTCGCTTCGCGTTGAGCCAATTGTCGAAGACACGAGATAGCCGCTTTGCGCAAAAGTAAATGATTACTCGATAGAGTGCGCTGTAATAAGTCACATTTGCTAATTAATATCTTAACAAAATTTTTAACAAAACTGTGTATTAAAAATTAGTGCGTTAATCTAAACTTACGCATAATGTAGGAACTAGAGAGGACAGATTAACATGGCGCGGAGCAAACAGATGCAATTGCTGGAGGCAACCTGTGGCCTCAGCTTGGACGAGAGAATCTTGATGATCTTGCATTATGGCACAGGCGCATAAAAACGATGATCGAGCCATGCAGATTGACGATGTATTTCCTTGCAAATAATTTGAGTACAATGAAGTGACGTTTTTTTTTAATAAATTAAAAAGTATTTTTTTTTTCTATAAAATTTTTAAAGTTAAAATACCTTGAAGTTCTGGACCGATTGTAGTGATCAAAGCTGACAAAACTTTGCCAA
The DNA here is from genome assembly GCA_035582955.1 of Sycophila texana. Lineage (NCBI taxonomy): Eukaryota > Metazoa > Arthropoda > Insecta > Hymenoptera > Eurytomidae > Sycophila > Sycophila texana. The sequence goes on from JAWWEN010000001.1 coordinate 18,941,438, forward strand.
TGCATTGGTGGACGTCAATATATGAATGTGGCACATTTAATAAAAGTGTTAATGCTAAAGATAGGGTGGGTTCAACATAGCCTCGGAACATTGGACCACCAGAATCGGCTATTAGAGCCAAAGCATGAAGTGCCCATACCTGTTAATACAATTCCATCAAGTTAATTTAAGATTAAATTAAATCTTGTTTGCATTTTGAAGGTGACTTACTTGTACTACAGGAGATGAGTTGTCTTGTGCCAAGGCAAGCAAAATGCTGACGCTAGTGTTGAGATGTTGACTGGAACCCATGCCGCCAACGTACTTGTGAAGGCAACCAAGGGCTAGAGAATGGCCGGTTCGACTGACTACGTCGCGAGCAGACTTCAACCGATCGAAGCTTGTCTGCGCCATTTCCGCGGTGAATTTTGCATCGGACACCACCTGAGCCATGCGGCCGACTGCTTCGCCCGCTGCCCAACGTAGAATTGCATTGCTGCTTACCAACGAACTCTGCAAAACAGATGCAATTCATTCGAATTTATTTTATTGCTTTTTATGAGTATCGCAATTTTAATAAACATTTCATTTTACTGAAAAAAAATCGACTCACAATTATGAGACTAGTGGCCGATTTTTTCACATCTTCCTGGCCAAAGCTAGTTTTTGCCTCGTTAAGCCCCTTTAATCCACTGAGTACCGCGGTGAAAACGTTCATCTGAATAGCCTCCTGCCTGCCGGATTTCGCGTGCTTGATGCACTCGCCAAAATGATCGAGCATTTGGAGACGATGCTTGTTAGCCACCCGCGGGAATATCTGGCCGAACAGCGAGACCGACATATCGATCACCGCTACTCCTAAGGGCAATGGGCCCGGCAATGATTCATCCTAAAAAATTATTTACGTCATGTATTCATTTTATCATTAATGCGTTGTGAAGGATTTCGAGTAAGCTTGCAATTTTTAGCACTAACCAGTGGGACGGGACGATAAAGGCAACAAGAATTGTGTTCTAGTGCTCCAGAGCCAGCTGCACTGTTTGGCTGTAACTAAAATTAACTAAATTATTGTTCGTGCATTTAAAAAAAGTAAAAGCAGAAGTTATTGTTTCATTATGCAATGAAAAATAAAATATAAAATAATGAGTATTGTGATTATACATTCTCAAATAATTTCAGATAACGAAACAATATTCAAGCAATGCGATTAAAATTTATGAATATTGATTCGTTTGCTGCATAAATACAACAAAAAGAAGCAAATCAAAATTCTAAGATAAGTAATCATACTGTCAAATAGCTATTTAACAAAATAAACGAAATATTGGTTATCTCGATGAAATAAAACAATAAAGTCAATAAAACGCAATTGTATAATAATTTTACTTGAGATACTACAGCTCTTTTGCAAACCACATTACTCACATGTTCCAAATCCGCTCTTCTGTTAGGTTCCATCTAAATACGAATGAGAAGTTTTAATTTTATAAAATATTGACGCTTACAATTGTACATCGTTGATTATATGCGCTTGTTCACGATGCACAAAAACAAATAATACTAGGGAAATTAGTTGTAATATTTTTTATTACTCACTTGGTCTTCTATCGTTCTATGATCAGTTTCCTGTAGCCATGTACCGAGAATAACTGAGTCATTGGCATGACATACAGTACGAAGTAAGGACGTGGTTGTATTACCAGGGTTCTCGGCGAGTGTAAATTCTGATACCAACATTCTAAGAAGATGCGTGTAAGAGCCTTTGAAAAAAAATGATATTAAATAAATCTTACATGCAATCGTTTGGGCATACAAGTAAATCATAAAATACCTTCGAAAGTTTGCGGTGGAAGCAATAGCAAAGTTTCATAAAGTCGAAGTCGGACCATTGCGGCTGGAGCCTTCAATTGCTGACCATAGCATTTCAATACAGTGGATAAGCTGAAATTGAATAATAAGTCTTATTAGCTTCCGATCGACTGGAAATGCATTTGAGGAAGTAGATTGATGACATACTTTGTTAACATCGCCAAGGCAGATTCGATGGGCGTGAGAAGTCGTCTGGTGATGTCGTCGTTCATTAATTCAGGACAGTGGAGCAAGAAACTATGCATAGCGGACAGAGCACCGGCTCGGCCTTCTAACGTTACTTGCCATGTAAATGCATCGCCACGAGCTTTTTCACTCTCAAGTTCCTTAGTCGATCGGGGGAAGGAATTCCTCCACAATAGAAGCATCCTAGGCAAGAGACCTTTTACCACAGCAGTACCTGAAAAATGTTCAATATAAATTAGAGATCGGTCTATTATTTTTTTCCTAAACTATTTTTGAAATAAGTTTTAAAGTCACTTACCTAAAGTCATAATAGCTCCAATAAGAAGCCATCCTGCGTGAGTTCTGTTCAATGATAAACGACTATTTTGACTGGCGCTCCTTAACAATTCTTCCGCGGTGTTGAATATGATCTGAATTATTAATGATGACGTTGAAGTCATAGTTAAATAATTGAAGCAACTAAATGTTTAATTTATTTGATAACTTACTTTTCCTTTCGTATGTGGAACACCCAATGGTGACAATCGTACGCTTCCTAATACGGCAGCTAGCGCGCCGCTGTAACCCGTGATTGCCTCGGGAGAAGTTCTCATATTTTCTATGCTCTCTACACATCTATCTATCAAAGGTGTAATCTGACTCGGTACAGCTACACAAATGCATCTTAGGCACCAAGCTGCTGCGAGTCGTGCAGCTTGACAGGGATGTATCAGGACAGCCATAGTAGTTTCAATTAAATCTGTTAATTTACAATTTAAATATTGTTAATAAATAAATTATTTCGTATAAATTTTTGTCAGTTAAAATTAAAAAGGAAAAACACTTACTTAAGGACTGATCGTTCAATAAATTGGACGCAGTGGTTCCTAAACCAAGTATCAAGTTTCCCATTTCTTGCAATGCGCAAACTAATAAATGCTGACTGAATAATGTTTCCTGATTGCAATCTTTCGCATTTTCAGGGCTGAAGTCTAAACCAAACAGATAAAATTTAATACATTGACATTGTATTTTTTTTTTTATGTGAACAAAAAAAAAAAAAAACTAACCAATGGAATTCATTTGCTTTAAAATAACGTGAGCTATCTCTTTGCAAGCTGCGGCCTGAGCACCTTCACCGAGTAATTTTCCGATGGTTCCTCTCAGTATGAAATTTATACATTTTCTTGAATAGACGGCGTCAACATGTGAACTAGCAGCCTTTGGATTCGCAACTAGATCTAGAACGTGCGACACTAATGTCCCGATGTTACGTTCTAGCCAAGTACTTCCCAGCATTTGCACGAAAACGACGTAAGCCTTAAAAATATTAATTAATGGAAAAAATAGTTTAAGATCATGAAAATTTACAAGAATTTTCAAAGTAAATAAATACTAACGTGTGTAACTCCGACTCTGACTTCTCTGTTAACTCCTGAACTACCTTTGATCATTTCTCCCGTTCCTTTCAAAAATCCTACACCACCTCTTAAAAATCCAGACATCAGTATGTTTAAGACTTCTTCTAAGGATATTTGTTTGAAATTTTTATTTTGAATAGCTGCAATTAAAGTAACGATTATTTCTGTACCTACAGGATGTACATGTACATATTTTGTAATAAACATTGACTGCATTCAACAGTTGAGTTTTGCTTACCTGCGGGATTTTGACCTTTTGGTGTCGGCAATTGCGTCATCGCTACAAGTGTTCCCAATAATTTCGCAACTGAACATCTCACTTCGTAATTTGAACCTTCGAATGCCCGAAAACACAAAGTTGCAACACTTTCAATTTCCGTCGTATACAAAAATGGTGCGTGATGCAGCATTTCCAATAGGCACTAAAAGTTGTTTTAGTTAAATGTGCAAATTATATGATTGTATTCAAATTAGTTAAAATTGCAATATGAAATATTTACTTTAGCAGCAGCACATCTCACAGCCATAACTCTATCAGTCAAACAATGTCTGCAAACTTTGTATATTTCTTTGTGAACGTTAGTAACAGCAGATCCCATACCCGCGCAAACCTAAGAATAAAGCAAGGTCAAAGTTAACATTAATTTCAAATTTTTTTCCAGCACCTTTTGGCTGAGAAAATAAACTTAACGTTTATTTACCTTTTCTAAGGTATGCATGATTTCAATTCGAGTTTGAGATTCAGCAGAACGTAGGGATTTGATCAAGATTTGCACTGTTTCTTCATAGGACCGTCCCATCATTCTTCCTAATTTTTCATACATGCAACCAACACAACATATAGCGGCACTGAAAGAATTATAAAAGTTAATTTAATTGTAATAAAAAGTTAGTAAAATATTTGAAGAGATCAAATATAGAGATCCTACTATGAGAAGTTAAAATTAGCTTTTAAATCTCTTCTAAAAATAAATCAAAGTATTTTGAAGTAGAAGAAATGCTTTCACAGTACAAGCAGGGCTTTACTTTATAGAACAGCAACTTTAGTTCAATGTACATAATCTAGTATCAACTTAATTAGAGAAGTACACAAATGAGTAATAATACTAACAGCTTGGTAGGTAGGAAACTGGGTGAGTCATCTTTATTCTTCAAAATATCATTGCACTTGTTGACTGTGTCGAAAAGTAAAAATGTATCACCAACACTGAATAAAGTGGCCAGGCATCTAGCTATTAAACGACGTGTGGGTGGTCCAGGAGCACCTTGCATGTGTCTTGTCAGCTGCTCCACCAGCTTTTGTTGGCATCCTTTTATGTCATTCTAAAACCAAAAATACATTCATAAAAGTAATAGTTCATTAAAAAATAATGGTATGTAAAAAATTTTGATTTAAAAATTTACCTTTTGAGCAGCTATTAAAACTTTGTCTAGAAATCTTAGCCATTCGAAGACAAAAACTGGACGTTTTGCTTCAGGAATTTGATTGAGTGCATCCTCATTGAGGGTCAAACTATGACTCAACTCCATCATTGTTACTGCGTACTTTGCCACTTTCAATTCTGTTAAAATTAAAAGAAACACATAGATTACCTAAATCATGCATGTAACTAAAGAAATATTCTAAGACTTAAGTTAATTGCTTTCATTATGTAAAAGAAACCTAAGAAATATTTATGACTATTTAAAGGGATTAGTGAAATTGAAACACTTAAGTCAAGCGTTTCTAACAAATGTTCTAACATTTAATTAGACAAAAACAGATATTAGAACAGATATTAAAAACAGATATCTAAAAATTATCAAGTAACCCATTTGATAAAAATATTTAAATGCAGTTTGAGTATAGAAGTACAGTTACAATTTAATGACACACAAAAAGGTCACTGGTAATTTCTTTACTCCACATACTATGAACTCATAATTAAATTAAACAATCTTTATACTTTAAGAATTTTTTAACTTAAGACCTTAATTTAATTATGAAAGTATGGTATTCTTTAAAAAAAAAACTAGAATATATTCAAAAAATACTATAAATAGGAAATGTTTCTTCAATATTTCCTAATTATTCAAGAAGCTCATGCTGTTACTCAAATCTTATTCAACTTGTATATCATAATTTTTCAAGCTTCTTATGCATTATACAAGAGAACAAAGCACGCTTAATAATTTCAGACTTTTGAAGCCTTAGCATCTACATTAAGCTTTTGTATATTATAAATACTCGTCACACTTAGCAAACTAGAATGGACGCTGAAAATATACAACTTCTGAGATAATTTGACCACATATCTCTGACTGACTATTTAAACCACAACGAAGAACGAGTGGCTCGCTTTTAAAAACTCCGGTGCAATAAAAATTATCTCTCACCGCATTAACAGCCTCATCAAAGTACTCGGCTCAAAGTACTCTCTACACACATCTAAAAATAAAACGAGCAGCACTCAAATTTCCGCGCACAGTGAAATCCATGAACGAGCAACTACCCGCACATTTTGCCGAGCAGCTCCGAAACGCGAACTCGGAGCAAACGGCATAGAAATCTCGCGGATCTTATCAGCACGCACGATCCGACCCACTGTATATACCCTGCACTAGCTGACTCAAAACGACGACACACTAGTACAGCACTCGGCGTAGGCCGTCCACGTGAAAATTCCCGAGAGAGAAGAAAAAAAATAGGTCGCAGCACGCGACGACGGCCGAACAATATTCGCGCTGGCCCGGGGGTATACCATACAAGTATATGTAGTAACGTACATGTACATCACTCGTACGCACTGCACTTACGAAAATCCTGGCGGACGTCTATGTGCTCGGGCCGATGATGGGAGTGTTGTTCCCTGGAGGGACGCTGGGTGTTCAGCAGTGGTGACCGGCGCTCGCAGCCTCCATCGTCGTCGTCATCCTGGGCTCAGCGGACAAGTCGGGGGGTGTTCGCGACGCGGGAGTCGCGGCACTGCTGCTGCTTCTGGGTCGATTCCGAGGCGTGCGGCCGCATTAATTTTTCCGCTCCTCGGCCTCTGCGACGCGTGCGCGACTCTACGCGCGCGCGGACGGCGATGTGCCTGTCTTCTGCCGAGCTGATGTGCTGTGCCCCGGGGGCGCGCGCGCGCAGGTTAGGCGCCGAGGATGCGCCCGGAAATCGGCCCAAATATGTCACTCGGCTGCAGTGCCACTGCGCTCGACCTGACGGGGCATTGCGTGCACGGATACTGCGGTCAGCCAGGGGACCGCCGGGACGAGCGCAGGATGCGATGATACCGATTAGGAGGGTATGTGTTATCATATGATATGCTATGTGCGCGACCAGTGCGACTGAGTCAGATCGGGTCATTGGGTTAGGTGAGCTTTGCTCCGTGAGCGACAGATGGTGCATGTTGACGGAGAAGTCGCGGCGGCTTCTGATGTCAATCTGTCAATGTTTGAATTTATATCGCCTACCTCTAAAGAAGAAAAAAAAAATTATATTTATATCGCGGCCTACTTTGTGCTATAATAAGGTATAAAAAATATTTTTCAGGCTTCTCGTAGTGATGGTTAATCAATATCTTGTTAAATATATCGATTTCTGGTATTGATTGTACTAATGTACATTGAATAAATAACATCGATACGTATAGTAAAGATTATACCGAAATTATCAATATGAAAATGAAAATATTGTTGAATTTGTTAAATGTTACTAAATAGAGGAATTCTTAATGTTAATTTAGCGATATACACTGTCATTAGTGATATTATCACTATCTTCCGGATGATTGTAAAAAAACCTACACACAGAAAAAAGTTGTTATATTATTCTAAACTTAACTAAATCAAGGACAACTCCGAAAATTAAAATAAAATAGTATAATTGTTAGCAAATTTTAGTATGAATATAATAAAATTTATTACGACTATAGTAAAATTTAGAGCTTAAATATTTTAAAATGTATACTAACCACTACAATATTTTTTTTATTTTACAAGTAAAGACTATAGTAATTTTTAATTAAATATTTGTCTCTGTGTACTGAGTATGTGCGTATGTGTGTTTTGTACCAAAATGATCCTTTTTCACATTTTATTACAGTAAAGCCTTTCGAGTTTTATTTATACCCTGTATTAATTTTTTTTTGCTACCAGTCCTTGTTTTTCATATTTTTTGTGTTTCCTTTATCAACAATATTTTGCAAATCTGTTAAGTGTTGTTTTTATACAAAATCTTGAATTGCGATGTTTCTGAAATATTTTATAGTATATCCTAAAAAAATAACCTGCATGTTTATTAGAATTTTATTTTAATAACCTTGAAATTTTGTAATCCTCAAATTTTTTTTTGTTTAATAAAAATGTTTGTAAAGCAAATCGCTTGTCCTTCCCATTTGTTTTTCTTACTTTTGATGATTTAATTGAATTTTAATCCAGTGTTTTATTTGAAACATTATTAAATTTTCTGCTTAATTCCTATACTTATTTGCGTATAAAAATGTAAATTTATCTTATTTACTCAGAATAAAATAAAAAAACAAACAAAGTATTCAATTTTGACTCCACAATCACTAATAATTCATCGGCTACGTTTTTCTTCAATTTTATGCACAAATATTATCGTGAGTAATTTTTTTATCTATTTGTCTAAAAGATAACACATGACGCAATCGATTATAAGCGTCAACTTTTTTCGGTAAATTTAAGAAAACTTTGTTCCAAAGACAAATGTCTCTCTAGTTTTTGTTAAATTCCTTCGTAGTGATCGCATCAAAAACCGAAGAGGCAATATTTAAAATTGAGAATTTCGTTTAATTGATTAAATTTTGTCCAAACTTTTTACTGAGCAGTACAACTTTATTTCTAATTTATACGAGAAGCATTTTATATAAAACTTTTTACCGATTACAAATCAAAATTTATCTTTGACAAAATGTTGGTTACTTGATATTGCTTCGAGTTAATATAGTTGCAATGAAGGTATTTATTTCTCGTAAAAAATTTATACGCGGCGATGGCTGAAAATTGAATGTATATAAATGATTTAATCTAGAAAACGATTTTTCTATCCCAATAGTGGCGCAGTGTCATTGTCCTATATTTTTTAAAATACAACAATTAAGTAAGTAAAAAAAAAATTATTCATTTTGCAACGATTGCTATTTGCAAGAAATACGTATCGAGTTCCCCAGTTTCCAGATGTTGCAATAGACATTTTAAAAATCATTTTTCACTTAGACATTTTAAAGTTGAAATTAGCGACGTGCATCTTGATTAGATGCGATTGTGTTTCTTTATTATAAGTATACTTTGAAACTACATTGCACATTAGAAGTTTATAAAAAAGTCGATTATGTAAATTAGCTGTAGGAAACTCGTACAAAGTAAGCAAATATAAATTTATTCTGACATTCGACTACACTGCACCAGAAGATGATTGATGAGGAACGCAAATAGATATTTCTGCATTTGCGAATAACATGTGTTTTTTCGAATTTTTTCATTAGGGGCCGTCGTTAAAAATTCACTCTTATATGGGTAAAAGTAAAAAAGAATATTCAAGAAGATCGATTATTACGACAGCATAACTATATGACATTATTTATAGTGTGATATTGTTAAAAAATTGTTGACAGGTGATTATTTATAAGTATTAGTATATACAAGTTGTTTTGTGAATGAATCCTATCCGAATCATGACTGTGCATGAAAATCTGCAAATGAAAAGTACAAATAAAATAAGCTTGCACTTCTGTAATTATTGAATCAATAGAATAGTTTATGAAATCCCTGCAACTGATATTTCACCATAATTGCGACTCGGGCTTGTCATAAAAATCATTCTTTTTTGATTAAATCAGAGATTTATTTAATTGTATTTAATTTAATTTAATTATATTTAACGAGTTACAGATCTTTTACAAAAATACATAATCATATAATTAATAATTTATAAATAATAATTAATCTTCTTAAAAGAAACCTAATAATGAAAGATTTTACCTCACGTTCAAACGGCGCAGTAGTATAACTCATTTTAGGAATGACTGTAGATAAAGTATTCTTATATATAATTAGGGTATGTTATCTGATATTCTTTTTTATACGATTTAAATACATTTATAGCTAATAACTGTTTTTTAATTAGTCAAAATTGATTTAAATAATACACGGACAATTTGAT
>JAWWEN010000001.1:18951134-18962539 GCA_035582955.1 Sycophila texana
CAGCGCATCGGAGCACGGAACAGCGCAAAGTCACAGCACAGAACAACGGGGCGGGGCTATTGTAGAAAGGCTCCAGTGCGCGCGCGGGAGCGGGACAAAGAGCGAGAGACACAAACAAACAACGCAGTTCCCGAAGAGTCGGGCTCGCGCGCAGCGTCGTCGTGTGCATTAATCGCGCATTTACACGCGAGTGAAACGGAGTGCGCACAGTGAGTCGCGCGTCCGCAGCAGCCCCCCCAAGATACATACATATACGTTCTGTGCACTGCCCGCCCCGACGGAGTGTCTGCCGCCGCCCCCCTCGTCGTCGCGCGCGCAAAAAAAAAAAAAAAAAACGGAACGGAGCAGAGCAATCGCAAAGGTTATGATGGCGAGTCGCGGCTGAAAGAAAGTGCGTGTGCGCGCGCCCCACCGCGTGTGTGTCTGCTGCGCGAGAGTGAGTGACGTTTTTTTGTGTGCGCGAGTGTGTGCGTGCGTGCGCGGGGGGCGCACAGAAGACGGCGGTGATCAGCGCGCCAGACGAGGAGGAACGGATTACGGATAGCCGTTCGTGCTCCTCTCCGTCGAGGGAGCCTGTCTGGCTGTGCCTGTGTGTGTGTGTGTGTGTGCGTGCGTGTGAATCGTGCGTGCCTCTGTGTGCGTGCGAGCCCAACAAAGGCGCGCGAAGAGAGAGAGAGGGCCCCCAGCCTACACGGGGGATTCGGAGGACGACACACGCAGCGCAGGAACCTCTGCGTCGTAGGATGCTGGAGCTCGAGGTGGTGCCCGAAAGGTCCCTCGGCTGCGAGCAGTGGGAATTTATTTTAGGCAAGTGACGAGAGCGCCGCGGAGCGAACTTCGACGCGCCCACGCGCCGATCGGCCTCGCTCGAGAGCCTCTTCCGCTTCCTGGGCCCCGTCGTCGTCGTCGTCGAGAGGCAACTTTGTTGAGTCCGGGGGATGGTGGATTTGGTGACGTCGAGGGTCGCTATGGTGGAGGCGACGACGGGGCCGAACGAGTGGATGTAATGAGGACCGACGAGGGAGAGAGAGAGAGAGAGACGGGGGATGAGGCGCTTTATTTTGACAATTCGCGTGTAAACAAAGGCTGACGTTGCCGCTTTGCATTATGTAATTGTTGCCCGTCTCTCTTTCCGTCGGCCGCTTCGACGGAAAGAACGTCGGAGACGCGCGACGCGAGCTACGCATCGCGTGGATTCGACGGTCTTGCTTTAATTTTTCATTGCTTCCAAGGCAAGTGCATGAGGTCATCACTGAATCACATTGCTCTTCCGATGAAGCACTAAGCTGGAAATTACATTTTAAAGGCATTCGCAAGACCGAGCACTCAGTGTTACCATTTATTTGTTTTCATTCGCTGTAACACACTTTTTTTTATAGGCAGAGAAATCAGTGCTTAAGTTAGCGATGAGATTTAAATAATTGTTTGGCACAGAAAGCACTTCGGGCGGTGCAAAGCCAGTTCTCACATTAGTTTCATTCAGATGAGATAATATTTTGTACATTCGAAGGCTTTGTTGTGCTCTAGGAATATTTACTTAACTGTTCCTTGACCTTCTTTCATTATACGCTCAACCAGGAAGTATTTAAAACTAGAAATTATTTAGAATTTAACCTCTTGTTTGTTATAAAACGTTATTATTGCCAATGCTGTGGTTTCATAAATTTTAAAAATATACTGTTTGGAGAAATCAGCTGTTCCAGATCAGCTGTTTGCTTGATAACATAACCAATTAAAGTTTTATGAGTAGTTTTTAATATCAATTAGTTTATATGCTTAAATAAGCTCAGAAAAGGTATATTTAGTAACAATTCATAAAAATTTTTTAATTACAAAATAAATTGTTCTAAAAAAAAGTTTGCAAAAAATGTTACATTTAATAGAAATTCTACAGTTTATTGTGATTAGTATTTATTGCTTGATAAATTATTACTTTATACCTTTATGCATTTTTAATGACTAATTTGTTTTCAGGCATGCATTTTTCCCAGTCTGTATCAATAATACAGTCGCAAGTGGGCATTATTAGAGGAGTACAAGTTCTTTATAGTGATACGGTAAGCGTAAGAATTTTAATCTATCTATTAATATGCAGTTTATTTACAACATTATATTTTTTTTCAGAATCCATTAGAAGTAGATTTAGTAATTAATTTGCCTCATGATGGAGTGCGACTCATATTTGATCCAGTTGTACAGAGGCTTAAGATTATTGAAATCTATAATATGAAATTAGTTAAACTTAAGTACTGTGGATTACCCTTTAATTCTCCAGAGGTCTTGCCATCTATTGAGCAAATCGAACATTCTTTTGGAGCTACTCATCCAGGTGTATATGATAGTGATAAGCAAGTGAGTATTAATTTTTAAATTGTACGTTTAAATTGTGACATTATTAATCTGCAAAAAATTTTTCTGTTTCAGGTTTTTGTTTTGAATTTTAGAGGTTTATCATTTTATTTTCCAATTGAATCGAAATTCCAACCAGGCTATGCACATGGTTTGGGTTCGCTGCAATTTCCAAATGGAACCTCACCACTTGTGGCAAAGACAGCCATTTATATGGGGAATATGGCAGCAGGGGGATCCAACAGTGAAGAACATTGTCTGAAAGCTCCACCACCGCCATTGCCATTGGTAATTATCGACATTTATTTTTAGTAGAAGATAATTTAATATTTATCTTATTTACGAGGTCTTATTATTTATCTTATTTACTAGGTCTGTTATCATAATAATCTCTACTTGGAGAAAGCTGAGGTTATAAGGGATAAAACTCGGACTAAGGGCATCAAAATGCATCTCTTCACCGAAGGTAGTTCAGCAAGTAGAGTGCTTCTAGAACCCAGGAAACACAATCTTACCAAAGAGGTTTGTTTTCCAATTATTTTTAATTTCTCAAAATCTAAACAATGACAGAATTTTTCAATTATCTTCACAAAATTTAAAATGAGATATATATTTGATTAAAGTAGAATTTATTTCGTTTTTATGCTATCTTAAAAATTACTTAATTTTAAATATTTGCAAGGAAAAAACGATAAACATAATCTTAAAAAATGATTAAAAGTTAAATAATAAAAAAAGCTAAGAATAATCAAGTTAAGTGCAAATTCAGTGCATTAAGTTATTCACCTCGAGTATAGTTACATTTTTTTTTTTATCTCATTTGACATTGAAAGTGAAAGGAGCAAAAACGCTATAGGTAATGATATACTGTATTAGTAATTCTTAGTCTTGTGACATATTTCTCAATTATGCATGAGATTGTGTAAAATATAGGTAGCAAAATATTAAAAAAAAAAATTTTTTTTCAATGAATATGCGTTTTAATTTAAAATTTTTTTAGGTTTGGTTTGGAGATACATGTGAGGATGTATTAAGTGCTTTGGGAGCACCATCACGGGTCTTTTTCAAGGCAGAAGATAAAATGCGAATTCACAGTCCCCAGGCTCATAAAAAAGACAAAATAAGGCGATCTGATTTCTTTTACAATTATTTTACCTTAGGTTTGGTAAGTGTTCATCAATTAATCTTTAAAGCTTTGTTATTACTAGTGATAATAATTATTATTATTATTAAACCAGTAAAAAAGTAACTAACAATAAACCAGTAATTGATATTTAACTATAAATATTATTTACATTTTCAAATGAACATTGTATCAATATCAAAACGTATAAAAATGATGATAAAAAAAATTTGCTACATTAAAGAAGAAAAAAATTTGCTTATTGAAATGTACTTAATTTATTCATTGCAAAACGATCAACTGATTTATTCCAGAGCAATTTGCAAAAAAGCGTTTTATATTCGTTTGAAGAGAATATAAACTAGGTAAATTTAAATTATTTATTACGTTTACAGGATATTTTATTTGATGCAAAGACTCAGTGTGTAAAGAAGTTCGTGTTGCACACCAATTATCCTGGGCATTATAATTTTAATATGTACCACCGGTGTGAATTCATGTTGACCCTACCCTTGGAAACTAATAAGTCAGATGCTGGAAACCTCATTGATGTAGCTCCATCTCCAGTAACTGTAAGTTTTATTACAAAACATAAAAATTTTATTTATGAAAAATTTTAATTATTTTTATTTTTGTTAAATTTTCTTCAGATAACTGCCTATACAAAATGGGATCGAGTGAGCGAACAATTGAAAGCTAGCCCCCGGCCGGTGGTTTTGAATCGCGCCTCATCCACTAACACAACAAACCCCTTTGGGTGTACCTTTTGCTACGGCATTCGCGATGCCATCGTCGAGGTGATGGCTAATCAGCATATTGCAAGCGTCACTCTCTACACGACGGCGGCGTGACCCTGGTAAATCGAGGGCGCGAAGCGACCGAAAAGCGAGGGACAAAAAAAGAGGTTTGGATTTTTGGGTGAACCGAAGCAAAAGCCCCACTGTCCCGTTAATCCGTGACAGGTTAGGACAAGGGGGCGCCAAAAAAAATTTAAAAACAAAATAATGACAAAAATAACCAGATACACGCTGTAAATCCCGTAAAAATCATACAAAAAAAATGAATTAAGCGAGAAAAACGGCGTAGGTTTTAAGAGAGAACAGATGAGGTGAGCGCGTCGGTGAACGATGTGTTCGGTACTGTCTGTTCGATAGAACGGAGAAAGACGAATAAGCTATTCATGCGGATGAAAGCTTCGAAGGAAAATCGATTTAAAAATAAGCATAATGAGTTAGACGTCGAGAGTATAATAATAAAAAAAAAAAATGCATACATTATGAAGTTCGAGTTCTAAGTGTCATAGTAGATATGCCATGATTGTTCTTTGTGTCCTGGTCGATTACTGGTTTCAATGAAACTGGACATGTGCACTCTGGAAATTTTAGGGCACTTGTGTATATAGTAAAAGTTTTTGGTCATCACTTATGGAAAAAAAGTATTCTTATATCACTTATATTTATCCCACTGATGCGTAAGTAAGATATAAAAAAAATCGGTCTCGGTGGACAACGCAATTTGCTTAAAAAAATCGACCAATTCAATTTTACTACTATAAATTCAATATAATAATATTTAATAATTATGAAAAAACGTGATAGATACTGTATCTATTAATTCTATTTAAAATACAAAGCATTTTTTTATTTCTTTTAAAGTAATTTTAAAACTTATATACCTAACACATCTAAAACTTTTACTATAATAACACATTTAATAAAGTAAAGAAAAATCTTGTCACTTGCATTACTATTTATGCACACGCTTTGTAAAAAGGCAATAAGTAAATCACAGCCTCTGAGTGACAAGTTTCATAGTTTCATTTATCTATCAGTTGGTTCAAAGACCTAATATTTTCTGAGTGTTTATGTTGGGTAAAACGAAACAGCGATCGCGACGCAAACCCTCATAAAAAAAAAAGAAAAAATATCAGTCTGTTTCCTGTACACGCAACAATTATATCGGATATCAAAATAAAACGGAAAAATAATAAGCAAATGTAAAAACTTGGCGTTGTGAATCTATTCGGCGAAAATTGAGCGGTAAATGCGAAAAGGCGAAAAGTAATAACTAAAAAAAACTTTTTTATGAAAAAAAAAAAGAAAACAAAGAACGCGTCGGCAATGTATGTAATAATTGTAACAAACGATAATCATTAATACATAATAGCGTTTTTCGTTGGTAATTAATGTCAAGCAAAATGACGCTTATTGGCAATATTATTGAAAAGAAGGTCAGTAATTGTGGGCAGGTCAAATGAAATGTAAACGTTGAGTGATATTTTATTATTTCTTTTCAATATATATAAAATGTATTCGATACTGTACTCACACGAGAAATACGATTCTGACTCGAAAGTTGTAAAAAAGGTGAGTCGTGGAGCGTAATATTTTTATATGAAAAAAACCAAGCCTTTTTTAATTCACCCACGTAGGTGTGTTACTATTAATAAAAAAAAAAACGAGCGATTGAGAGCGAGCGAGAGAGACTTAAGTCATTTTTAGGATATAATACAAAAAGAATAAAAAATAAAGTAAACTACGATGGTACATTACACAACCATGTGTAAATTATTTTGTGATAAAACTTAAGAGTCATAATCGTATTTTTCGTTTATATAAGTCAAGATGAAATCGAACGGTTATTAAAAAAAAAAAAAAAAAAAAAAATACAAGACGAAATAGAAAATAAATCATGTGAAAATTGTAGCGAGAAAAAAGAGTGAGGAGAGAAACATCCGAGCATTCATCATTCATTGAGTTCATAAAACTCCGGGAATAGTTAAAAATTTAACGAGACAATAATTCTTTCTCGCAAGATGTAGTTGGAAGCTTTGAGATGGATCATGGGCTATCGAAACTTTTCGAGTTTCAGGTGATACGTGCATGATAAAGAAAGACGCGGTGTGCTGCAATGCATTCCCAAATTCATTCTTCTTTCTTTTTTCTCTCTCTCACTTTCATTTTAAGGCTAATTTTTAAATGTAGCCTCATCGATTTTAATATTTTATTATATTTTATTTACTTCGGAGCGAATGACCCCACTTTTAATGTATGCGCTGATAATACTTGTTGAAAACAATTTATTTCTTTTAATTAATTTAATAGGTACTTATTTTAGAAACTAAATAAAACAAACAAAAAATCTATAAACAAGTTAAATTTCAAAACAAAAAATCTAACAAAAAAAAAAAGAATTACGTTTAAAACGTTCTTTTTTTAATTTTAGTGTTTTAAATGTAGATTAACATAAAGTTTTATACAAACATATTTTATTTACCATTATTTTAGTAATATTTAAGTGTATCTTTGTAAATTGCGACTAATGAGAAAAAAAAATAGTAAAAGTATTAAAACAAAAAAAAAAGTTTACTGGGTACATATGCTTTTTAATAATCGACAATTGATTAGTTGAACAAACCGCGCATCGTTTGTACGATTTTTTTATTGATTTGAATTGTCAAATTGGCGAATAATCAGCGCATCGTCGAACGCGGCGAAAATTCACCTCCGAAGTAAACACGCGTTGGACGCACGCGAGTGTCCTCTGGAATTGACCGACGCAGAGCGCATGAATTATCGGGGCAAAATGTTGTCGAAAGAAATGCAACGCGCTAAATCAACGCCACTCGAGCTAACGCGTCATTTGAAGTGTTTCCAATTATGCGCCGACAATTCAAGCTTCGCAGGTTATACGAACGTGCAGCTCGAGCGAGGCTCACCGCCCTACCGCGGAGCTTGTAAAAAGGCATGGTCGAATGATTTTTTTTTTTTATTCTCTTTGCATTCAATTGTATATTTAAATATCGAGCGTGCGTGCGAAATGTATTCATCATGCGCATCATGATTTATTTTGTACACGGGTCATTCGGAGTCAAAGAAAAGCTCGTTACAATTTCATCACCCGAATGCGCCGGGGAGTGCAATGTTTTGACGCTTTGAATAATCCACGAGGCTTCTTTATACAATGGCCGATGAAATCGTTTCACCATAGCCTTCACACGTTTCGCTCCTCACGTACATCTCCCTTTTTTTGTATCCGACTCGCGTTGATCTCTTTTTATTTTTTTCCTCTGTATCGTTTTTGGGTACTCAAATTTTTTACAGTTTGGAGATTAAATCTGTACATATCGGGAGCATAGCTGAAAGGTATACTAACTAAATAGTTAATATTAAATTGTAAACGACAAAGAAGTGCATAATGAAAACAAAAAATAATTGCGACGTTAAGGAAGTTTTAAATCTACATAGGGCCCACAAAACATCCGCGTTTTTTCACATCAGAAATGTAAATATATAATACTGTTGTAGCGAATAAATTTCAACTTTCTCTCCTAGCGACAAAGGAAGTAGGGAAATATGAAAAAAATAAAGTAAATAAAGTGGCAATTATCGAAATGTATAATATTATATAAAATGAAAAACTGAAATGATTTTACATTAAAATCGATTTATATTTTTTGTTCGAGAGGTTTTTTGTACCGACACATACACATGGCATTCGTGATGCGTTATTATAATACAAAATAGATTTTATTTAAATAAATGAATGCTCGCATATAATAGCAGATTTTATATTTGTTCATAATTTCTGCTAATAAATTACTTATTAATACAAGCTAAATGTGTGACTACTTTTTAATCGTCGATAATTTATTTATTATACTTTGAATATTACAAGTTACACTGTTGATCATGATATTTTTGTATTTTTCGTCAACGTTTGTTAACAGTTCAATTTTTACATCACATTTTATTACGTACTCTTTCATTCGATGAGAGTTTTTGCGTGACGCTGAGAAAAATTAAACATAGTTTTTAAACATAGTGATCGTTTCGACTTTGTTTTTATGAGAAAAAAAGTGAAAGGTTTTTGTTTATCGTTGTTTTTTGTACTTTTTATCAAAAAAAAAACAGAGTAAAATCAATGTGAAAAAAAATAAGACAATGTTTCTTAGCGAAGAGGTGAATGGAAACAAAAATTTGCAAAATGAAAAAAATAAGCTACCAGGGCGTGAAAATGCGCTGTAGACATGTACAAATACGACACAACAGTGTACGATAAAGCAAATAATACCTCCGTAGTTGCAGGTTTATAATGTTCTATATATAAGGTCTTCGATTAAGTCTTTCGTAACGGAAGGAATTCGCGCCGAGCAAACTACGAGCGCGCTTAAAGTTCAAATCGTTTTTTCTTTGCGAGTTTCGTTTATTTTCATTGCCGTTCAACGTTTCGAAGCTACTCGGCGAAGTATCGAACATTTTGCGTTGTTAAATTTTACGAAATCATTTCCATTCGATTTTACAAAACGACGAGTTTCCAAGTGCATTGTAAATCGTTAAATAATCTTTTTAAACGAACTTTCAACGTTATATTTGAAATTTTATTATCCGTAAGCCGCATAAATAAAGTCAAAGCAAAAGCCATCTTACGTAGAAACCTCAAAAACTTTATGTACTTTAAAGACTATTATTAAAATAAAAAACATTTTCGACATAATTAGAAGTAGTAGGCAAACTTTCTTACACAAGTTAAAAATATAATGTCTAAATGAGTGAAACTTTAAGGGCGCTTACAATAAACAGAACGAAATAACGACAACAACAAAACTGAATATAAAAACAAAGGAAATTTTTCTGAAAGGTACCAAAAGACGAGGGTCGTAATATTCGCCTCTTCGGTGAATCTCGACTTTTCCGAAGGGACGACACATTTGTCCTCCGCTTCGCGTTTCTTTCGTTCGGGCATCGCACAAATTCTAGCAGTCGAGCGTATATTTATAAATATTTACGTAATATGTAGGCGTTGTGAAAGCTTAATGCGAAGATTGCGAGAAAATGTAGCGAGCATAAAAAAAATTCTCTTTTTTTTTTTCTATGAACTTTTAATTGCACGTGTGCGCTAAGCCTTCGGGCTGTGTTCTTCGAAATTTTTTACTATCGACTGCCCCCGCCCCTCCGCCCAACGTAGCTTAATGAAATTATCACTGAAAATTGTCCACGCGAGGAGCCCGACGCTTTGTAGCGTTAATTTCTTACGAGCCTTTTTTTTTGTTCACTGGCTGCCTGGAAAGCTTTTATAACTCAATAGCGCAAGGAAAAAAGGCGATAAACACTTTTAAAGGAATGCTTTTATTTTTTAATTTTTGTTAACAGTTTTCGTCCTATGTCGAAGAGCTAAGTTATTTATTGCGTAGGGAACTGCGCTGTGAAATTTAATTTCTTAATTTAATTTTTTTTTTTATCGTTAGAGTAAAAATTTTTTGTAAATCTTGTTAGTTTCTTTTTAAAGCGGATAGAAGATTATAAAAAAAGTGTTTTTTTTTTAATGTAAAAAGCAAGTGTTTTAAAGAAAACGACATTATTCGGTTCGCGCTGCGATTTTTTAACAATGTAGCGTTTAGAGAGGCTTTTACGTCACGCGACTCATACACAGGCATATAATGAATTCAACTATTAACCGATCTATTTAACGATTTATTTACCTGCTGTCACGTATTCTCTATTTTCGAACAAAATTGTAGGGCGGAGGTTTTATGTCCTGTTACAACTCATCGCCTTTTTTTTTTTAACGCCGATGTTCGTCTCATCTATTGATATCGTAGTTTCATCAATTTTGTAATCTACTGCGCTACTCTTTTCAGCTTTGCGATCTGCAAACGAAAATCTACACATTTTTTTCTTAAATTTCTGTTGCGATTGTAAAGTGGTTGTACTGTGCGCGCATATATTGAACGACCCCTACGAGGTACTACTCATTGTAACGAGGAATGAAGAAAAGAAAAAGTAAAAAAAAAAAAAGAAAACATAACCGTACGATTGGTTTATGCGTTTAACGTTATTGGATCGCATACACTTCGCATTGCGTAACCTTTTGTATGTTTAAACCTGACAAATAAAAGATCTCAGAAAGTCGTACGTAATTCTTCACTATTTTTTTCCATTTTGAACGTTTCCAACCTTCCCTGCAGTTATTTTGTAACTGCCGTGCGTCACTTGTAATTGAAAATATTCAATATAATTTCATTATCTCCCCGTTTCGTTGTAAAAATAGGAAAAAAAAAGAAAGAAACGAGTATTTTTTTTTTTTTATTATTTTTACGAACACTGATGCACTGTCCATTTCAATTCGGCCGCGAGTTCAAACATTTTTGTTTAAAATTCAATTCTGTCAACGGAATAAAAATAACTTTGGCATATGGCAAAGCGAGTTTGCCAGCGTTATTTATTACCACTGCGAAAAACGACGTTTAACGAAAAACAAAAAAAAAAAAAAAACAAAAAAAAAAGGTATACCTATTCAGTGGGAGGCACTGGGTGGCTGGGCCGGGGAATTTTAATTGAAACTCTCATCAGTTGGCAAGGAGAGGGGGAACAAAAGAGGGAAAACAAAATAAAATCTGATGAAATTTCGTTATTGGCAACATATAATTGAAAACGGAATCCGTGACCAGTTTGCGCCGAATTTCGTGTGCAAGTGGCACGGAATATTTTTCTATCTGCTCGGCGGACGAGGGGTCGAGCGACGGTTGCGTATAATAATTATCGGGTCGCGTGTTTTCGCCGATACGAGGATAGCGAGGCGCGAGTTTTCATGATCCGAAAATTAAACAAGCCCGCAGCTATTGTTGCTCGTTCAAATGAAAACCGCACTTTATCATAAATAATTTGATAGAGATAGATAGATACGCTTTATCTGCAACTTATTTACTTAGTCTGCCGATAATTATATACATGCAATAAAAAGTCTTGTGTTAATTTAAACAGATATAAGCAACATTTTCTTCTTGTTTTTTTTTTTATTTATTTTAATCAATTATAGACGGGCTCGACGGCCCTATTAAAAAAAAAATGTTTAATTACACGGAGAAGATTTTTCCATTAAAAATTACTATAGTTCTACCTAAAGCGCGGACAAACTGGAACTATAAAAAAAA
>JAWWEN010000001.1:18962639-18975643 GCA_035582955.1 Sycophila texana
ACGTTCAATTGAAAAAAGAAAAAATACGTGTCGATTATTTTTCAATATTCTATCAGACGGATATAATGGAATTTTTCTTCCCAATTACTGAAGATCAATATTAATATCTTTTCGCTTCCACGTATATACTCACGTTTGAAAGCGCAATACCAGCTTTAGCAAAAATAATCATCGACTGCATGCATGAAGCCAATAGCCATCTTCGCCTCAGCCCGCGTGGGGGTAATATACAGATTAAAAAATAATGAAGCACGAACACCGGCGGTCGGCTTAAAAAATTCAAAATAATTTAGAGCCGCATGTTTCACGTCCAAGCTCTCACGGATAAGAGATTCATGAATATTTCCCCGCTCAAGAAGCCGCGAACTCCAGTCGGCAGTTTCTCCCGCGGCGCCACTCGAGCCACTCGCTTTTTATAGGTCCTTTCGCCACCGACGCACCAACAGCACCGAACACAAAGGAGTGCAAGAATCGGGCGAAAGGAGCGCGTGTGATTTATTCTACCGACCACTTTTCTTTTTTTTTTTTTTTTTTGTTGCCGACTCGATGCAAGAAACCGCGAAGCGAAGTCTTCACATCAAATTCGTTCATTCGGCCGAGTAAATGAAAATCGGATCGAGCTCTTTTTTTTAAATTTTTAATTCAATTACTATTGCACAATTCGATTTCGAGTGCTTTTGTCTTGCCAGGCAAAGCTCGTTAAATGCTCCTTAAAAGAGATTCGATACGTTTCATTGAAATCGTCGTCGCCATTGTAATCGATACCTGGAAAACAATTTACATTTCAGCGGCAGTAATGGAGCGCTTTTGTCCGGCCTTTCCGTACCTTCGTATAAGTAAGAGTTACGATAGCGCGCCTTTATGTACTTGAATTTGACGAGCCTTTCATTAATCGTTTATCGCACGGCTCATGGAATTAATTTCGAAGCCTTTGTTGAACACTTTTTTTTACTCCCCTTCACTCTCTTTTTGTTCCGCGGAATGACCGATACGGAGAAATTCGTTGCGCAATTCTCTCGGTAAATGCGCTTTTGCGACAAGCGGCGGATTGAATGGCAACGTTGGTCATTTTCATTTTCCATAGATGAATTGTTAAGAAGTTTCCAAAGCAATGCTCTTGATGCGGTCTGTGGACGAGTTTATTGTTACTGTAGAAATTACTTGAAATGTTCATGATTATAGAATTTAAGTAATTACTATAATATACACTGTATATTATACACTGAGAAAAAAGTTCAGTAATCACAACTAACCATTACTTGTTTGAACTAGTTATTTGTTTCAACTAAAATTTAATTGCTTCAACCAAATATTAGTTGAAACGACTAAATTTTTTTCAGTGTATAATTTAAAAAGATCAATTGAATTTTTTAGGATTTATTTAGGTACTTTATACATGAAAAAAAGGTTTTTTAACTTTCGAAGGCCATTCAAATCTCATTATCTTCAATAAAGTCCCGAAATAAGTGTAGGCTAAAGAATAATAATGACAACATAAATGTCCCCTAAATCCATTCTTCCGGCATTTCCAAGCTCCTTTGAAACTTCGGGTAAAGTTTACGCAGCCTTTCCGATCGCTCCATCGATGTAAAGATTGGTCGTGCGCTTATTTTCCAGGCGGGGGCTCACGAAAGCGTCAAATTAATAAGAACAGGAAGGGAAAAACTTCTAACGGCCAAAGAATCGTTCATTAGGCTTCGAGGCGATTTTCCGGCTTGCGTGACGGCGAAAGCTGATCGCGTGCCTTGCGTACAAGTATATACTATCGAAAAGCGTAGAAACGATGGAAAATTTTCTCAGCTCCAAAAAAGTATGTAACTGCGGTGTCATGTCTGGTTTCTTGCGGTTCATGGAATTTAAGGTAAAGTCTGTTCTTCGCGTGAGGACAACGTGTATTGTTAATATAATTTGATTGAATAAGCAGAATCGTTTATATGGGCGATGCGCATTTTGAGAGAGAAAAAAAAAAAGAAGAGACACTTTTCCCCTTTTGACATTGGAAAAATATCCTCCGCGATTTTCCTGCGGTAGAAGGGCACAGATATTTTATGGGAGAATTAACGTGCCTCCCCACAGTGACGTACTACAAATTCTGTCAAGGTAAAAAGAATAATAATATAGCACGGAAATAAATCAGTACCTTCGAAAAAGGAAAAAGGTCAATGATTTATCGTACGTCTATGGCAAAAAAAAAAAATATAAATAAATAAATAAAAATAAAAAAATTAAAAATAAATATATGATGTTATTAAAATTCAAAGTTGACTATAAAGTGTAAACATTGAAAATTCATAGAAATATAGAACAAAAAAAAAACTTCCAAGTCCGTGCGGCCACGATATAATTTCCTTTATACAAAATGTCCTTTACGGCGGATATGAAAAGCGAGCGGTGAAGTGCGTTTATTAAAGAAATACGCGCGCATAAATGTCGATTTGCGCCCGATACGAACGCCTATACGTTTTATGCGTTCGCGAAGTGCGCGTCGAAGAAAGCTGACTGCTTGTATCGATCATTTTCAAAGGCTCTTAAAAAGTAGCCCATCAATCGTCATTTGAAAGCAACGCCTGCGGGTCAGCAGGTAAATTTAATATTTCAACACCGCGGCTCGGCGTCCTTTTGACAGTTCAGATTGAATCGTCAGTGCTGGTCATTCCATCCCCGGCCTCTGAACTAAATACGACCTCAAAACGTCCACGAGGGTTGATCCAACCTAATGAATGTATCGAGACAAATCGAGCCGTCGAAAGAGGAATTAGAGAAATACACGACTATGGACCAGAGAAGCGAGCATTAAATTTGCAGCGCATGACGCGATTATCTGCTATAGTTAGGGGGACTTTAACTTTGTCCTTTGGTGTTTCCTTTTTGTTCCGATATTTTAACAATTTAATTATATAATTATTTAATACTACCGCGACACAGTGCACGACGTTATCTCAATTATTTTTCGAGGATTTGACAGTTTGAATCGAGATAAATTGTAAAGTATGCAAAAATATATATGCCTGTCGCTGCGTACAAGTAAAGGCAAAATTCAAATTCGCCGAGGTGACTGTGAATTTTTTAAACGTCGCCGCCCGGGGCTCGTGTATGCCAATATAGTCTTTGAAGTCGGCGCGTGTAAATAAATTCTAGGAAGTTCACAAGTCATATTTGCATAAATGCAATTTCGATGAATTCCGTGTACGTATTTTCAGAGTTTGTTGGAGCGTATAAAAATGTTTCGGATAAAAATTTCTTGATGTACGTTGCTTATCACGCGATACTATGTACTTTCACTAAAGGGGGGGGATTAAAAGTTTTTACTTCGAAGTGCCCTATAGTGATTCGATCCTTCGTAAAGTTTCGCCTAGACTTTTAAGTTTTGAAAATAATTTCTTTAATACTCTTTTAGACTTGTTTTTTTTTTTTACGTAGATCCTTTGTTAATCGTTTAAAATTTTTACCTACTCGATAGTCGATTTGAACTTTCTTTTTCTACGAATAGTTTAAAAATTCATTAGTTCGACTAGCTCTATTAAGTTTTAAACTGTATATTCTCTTATTGAAATCCATTCGATTATTGTCCCGAATTATAGATAGTTTTTCGAAGATCCTTTATTTAATGTCAAATCAAACAACCGCAATTGTAAAAGCTATCACTGCGAATAATCTGACTACGTGAGACTTACCCGTTAGATGTGAATAGCGGCTTATTCTGCGAAAAAGAATATCTCAGATTTAAAAACTAAGGTATTTTCGAATTTTTATTAATGTGTCATACTTCCGGATTATGAATTTTGCTGGAACTATGAATGATGTTTTTATGAAAAAAAAAAGAAAAAAATTAAGCATTATTACAATACGAATCTTTAATTTGATCAAAAGTTAATGATAAGCAAAGATGCAAAGAAAAACTATTGTATCAATTTTAGTTAACAAAAATTTCCAACACTCTCCCAGTTAGAATACCTTATTATTCCCACGTTTCTATAAATTAAGCTAATCACTCCAACGAATTTCTCACCTAATTCACGCGGAACTTCACTTTCACGAAATCAGATTCAGTGAGCACAAAGTTCATTAATCTCCAAAGTGCAATTTTTAAAAATAGTAAACCTCCCCACCATCAGCACGTCAGAACCTAGTCACCGCAAAAAGCCACCTTCAAAATCCATTAAATAATTCACCGCACCCGCCGCGGCCCCACGCAATCAGGCGACAAGTGATTTCGTGTCTCCTCGCATTAAACTTATATCAGTGCTTCGTCGGCCAATTAATCGAACGCGACCTCCGCTCTTGCTCTTTGCGCCGCGACTTGTTCCTTCGGCTAATATATTTAATCAGTAAATTGTCGATCGGGCGCGAGCGATGTATTAACATCCCGGATAATTACTAGAGTTATTCGCTAATGGCGCGGCGCGCGCATTGGATCGCACGCAGGCACACACGCGGTGGCGTTGAATTTGCGTTGCTTAACTCCGCGGCTGAATAATGCCACGTATACACCCCAGAAATCGCTCCCCGGGCGCTTGTAACGAACGTGGCTCTCCAATCAGCGGGGAGGAGCGCGCCATAGTATAATAACTTCGAGACATTAATCCTATAGGTTCGTTCGTTTCTTCATGCTGCTGATTATTTCGATTGATCGTCACTTTTGATTATAAGCAATTAATATAATCAATTCAGTAATTAATTAATTAATTAATTTAGTAGTTAACTAATTAATTAATCAGTTAATTATTCATTAATTCGCGTGCCTTGGTTATAGTGCGATCCCTTTATTTTCGGTCTGACGAATCATTCGATTTTCCGATTTGCGCACGAAGAGTAATTTTTTTTTTTTTATAATTACGATGCGTATATAATATAATTTGTAAATTTTAAAACTTTCATGCGAGAAATGTTTACTGTAATTCTGGTAAGTTTTTTTTAGTTTGATTAGTCTGTGACTCCATAATTTTTTACTATAATCTTCGTAGAATCCTACACTAAATGTTGCTATGAAATTTCTCTCCGTGCGCGGAACATTCGATGCGGGTGGCTGTATGGCGCTTGAAACTTGGTATCGGTGGTGTGAGTCTACCTACCTGGTAGTTCGATTCAATTTAATTTGATTTAGTTTGAAAAGAAGTGGACAAAGTTTTTTTTTTCGTAGAAAAGTATCATTGTCATTTTATTGTTACTTTTGTTGAACGTTGGATAATTGTAAAAAGACGCTAACAAACGAGAATTTGATGTACCACTTTGGGTTAATAATTTGCAGTTAACATGCATAAACCACTTTCGGAAAATCGACGATTTCAACAAGCCCGCAATCCAAACGTTTGCTGTCTATATTCAAGGATTTATATGCAAAATAATCGTAGCTGGAATAAATTTACATGGCTATTTCGGGTTTTCGACGAAGCTACATCAGTACAGAACATCGATATTTATTCAAAATTGCTCTTACCACTTAATGAACATTTTATTTCATCTTCGCTAAAAACGAACGATAAAACTTGTTTATTATTTTTTTAATTCATTTTTCATTTATCTTAAAAGTGGATTGGGATTTTATTTTCTCTTTCAATGGCGATATGCACTTCTTCATGTACAGGTCGGAAAAAAGTCCTTAAAAGCTTCACGGTTAAAACACATTGAGAATATACCCATACACTTGGATATTTAAAACGTATATATATATAGTATTCGTTAAAATTCGTCTACCTTTATTTAATCGGGCTTCGAAAAATGTTATTAATATAATAAATACACACGCTGGATCTTTTTAAATTATCTAACGAGTTATATATATATATTTTTGTTTATTTTGTTCGGTAAGCTCCTTTTGTAACTTTTTGCCACGGGTTTTTGTTTTCTTGATTTTTTTTTTGTGTAGATTGTTAGGAATTACTTTTTTTCACGTCAACGTACAAAAATCTTAATGTAAAAAATTGTGTAAATTCATACGTGGTCGTAAAGTGTTGGTTAGTTTTCTTTGTAAAAGTTAATCACTGACGTCGCTCATTTGCTTTCACTCAATTTTGTCTTCCTTTGTCAATTAAAAGAAAAAAAAAACGTACCTTTTACATCAACGGAACAGAGTGACAAACAATTATTCAATTCGAAACTTTACTTTCTTTGTGCAAGTTTCGTGCGAATTATGTTGCGAAAAAAAAGTGCTAATTATAATTTTTCTCCGTTCGCTCTTATCGATTAATACATGGCATTTTTTGTTGCTGTTTCGCTGTTAAAAACGCTAAATTTCTTTTTTATCGGTTTCGCTATATTTATTATCAAGCGCATATTTTTCGTGGTTCGGAAGTGCAGAGAACAAAGCGGATCCAATCGGGTTTCGTTGACAATCTAAATTCTTCCTTCTCGTCTTACAAATTTTGCGATAATATCCCTTATCGTCAGTGGATTTACAATTGAACCCAGAGAAAAAATATCGCTTCAAAAGAAAAAAAAAACAACGAAACGCAAATCGGTGCACGTATAAAAAAAAAAAAGAAATATTGAGGGTCCGTTGCTGCAAGTTAGTTATCCGAGGCTCGCCAAAGTCGAAAAAATAATTTAAACATAAAAAGAAAATTTCTCTCAACTTATAATTAAGGTAAATCTTTACTCCGAAATAGTTAGGCGAAAATCTTCATCCTTATGGGACGAAACTTCGCCCGAGAAACTTCCAGACAGCAAAGGCTCCCCTGCAAAGAGGCCGAAGAAAAAAAAAGTAATCTTTTTCTTTGTACAGCGTCGCGCCGTGGGCCAACAAAGTCGATATACATCGTCGAAAAATCAGTGCCCTGGTTAAATCGAAAACGGAGGCATACACAGGGATAAGGTTAACCAAAAGGAAAGAAAAATAAAAAAAGAAGGGCGGTTTACCGAGCGCGTCAAGCCAGTGGCCCATTCGAGACTCCGAATAAAAATTTCTCCGCTATATATATATATCGCTGGCAGCGATTTTCGCGTACGCTTATATACCTACTAAATTTTACGATACTTTCCTCGACTTTCGGGTAGGTTCGGGAAAGATCAACACAGGAGCGGGCAACTTATATATATATATTTTCCCCGCGGTGAAATTTCCTCGCGCGCGTCAGGCCGCCGAGGCTCTGTACACTCGGACCAGGAGACAATGCGGAATCGATTCGAATACATAGGTCGCGAAATAGGAAAAGTTTTTGGCGAAATTTCCCGGCTCGCGATTTTCCTCGAATTCTCCTTCACCCTGGAAATTGAATTGCGCGCGGCCCCGATCTTTCCGCGCTAAGACCTCCGGGCCTCTGACTCCGGTTTCTTTCTTTTTTTATTTCTTTCGTTAACGAGCATATTTACAAAAACTATGTATAGAGCAAAGGTACTTTTTTTTTTTTGAACGAAGTAATTTCGGCGAGGCTGTTCGAGCCTCCCCGTAAAGTATATAACAACTCAACGGCTAAAGAGACACGAAACACACAATATATTAGATCTGTATACGAAGACCAATGGGTACACGATGGGTACAATATTTATTGCTTGCAAAAAATTGTTAAAATATTATTTTCTTCCGGCGGTAAACGCAAAAGTTCCACCAAAAAGATTCTCTCTCATAAAAAAAAAAAAAAAAAAAATACAAATACATTCAGGACGACGAACCCTGACGAGCAGTCGAGCCTACTTTATTAAACTCCCGCGCCGAACGGTGTGGAGGTTCTATCAAAATCAAGGTCTCCCTAAAATTCGTCTCGACGAGAGTACTTAAAGAATCGATATCCCTCCCTCATCCTCTCTCTCTCCCTCGCGAACGACAGGCTCTCCTCATGGCGCGTTTTGAGCTTCAGAAAAGCAAACAAAAAGGAGAGAGAGAAAAAGAGAGAGACGTAAGGATAAAACACATGCCCGTGAAAGAAACTACTCAAATTTAACTCCATATTTCACTCTAACCGATTTAGCGTGTTGGGCCGGTAGTATATTCTTTCACGGGTGTGAGAGAGAAGAGAGACAGTAAATCAAGATCGATACCGATCAAATCGGCAAGGTGCGAATTAAGGAGGGGAGAGGAGAAGGCAATACGTAGTGGCGGGGGGTACACACAGGAGGAAAAAGAAAAATCGGTCAGTCTTGGAATTTCGCTTTAGAGCACGTGGAGGTTCTCGCAGCTCTTGGACTTGCTGTCGCGCGCCCAGACCTTGCCCAGCAGGTTGCGCACCTTGAGGCTGGTGCTGGTCCGGCTGATGCGGTACTTTTTCGGCGAGTTGTTCTCGGAGCAGGAGCCGAGGGGCGAGCGGCTGTGGTTGACCCGCGGCCGCCGCTTGTCCCGGCTGCGATCCGGATTCTCCAGCTTCAGCCGGATCTGGGTCAGCAGACCCACCAGCAGCTCGTCCACGTTGTGGTTTATGCCCACCGACGTCTCGATGAACTTGCAGTCGTAATTTATCGCCATCGTCTTGCCCTCTGGAACAGCGAGCAACGGGGGGATCGTGTCACTTTTAGCTTCCTATACTCGTCGCTGTGTATTTTTGTTTTTCTGCGGGGGAAAGTATACAATGATTGATCGGGGGGATGCGGTATTTTGCGAGAAGATTGCGCGATGATTGATCGTTTGAGTGGAAAAGTTATTGTACAGAGAGAGGAAAATGAGTTGTTATTGTTAGGAATTTTGGGCTCGTGAAAATTGTATTCTTAATGAATGTTGTATTTGTTTGTTTTTTTTTTGCGGATTACTGTCAAATTAACGATAATAAATAATAATAGGATCGAAAAAGAACATGCATTGTTCAAGAAATTACAGCACGAGAAAAACTAGCTGCAATGAAATGGGTATGAATTTTTTATTAAAGGGATAACACGATTATGAGATCCGGTCGATTCTGTGTAAAAAGTAATTTGCAAAATACGATTTTGGGAAAATCCACTTTAGAATGGAAGCCTATTAAAATACAAACTTGATGACGTCGAAGTTTTCACGAAAAACTAAGGTGAAATATCCATGAATTTTTTAAGGAGATACTTTATCTGTGTATAATTAAGCGGAACAGCTGATAAAAATAAATTGTTAAATAGACATTCGTTTTTTTTTTTTGAAGTTCCTCCTCTACGAATTGAATTTAAAATTACCTAACACACCTGCATGTTATTTCAAAATTAAGCAAAGGGATTCTGTGAAGTACCTATTATGTTAATTTGGACCTTCAATTTTCATATTTCTACAAGGGAATGATTTATTAAGAAAATGTACATTTGCAACTTCATGAATATATTATGATAAGTGAATTGCTCTGCACAAATGGCATAATTTCATATAAAGAGACCTGTATTCAATTTATTTTGATTTTCCACTGTAGAGTAAAATTTTTGGGATAATAATTATTAATTGTATCATTCAGGTCATGCTGTCGAAAAATCAGTCTCGAAATTTCGTGCGTCGGCTGAAAATGACGTGGCATTCACATAATGAGTGATTTAAAGAGTGTTAAATCTAAATCCATCAACCGGTGTCAAGTGCAATCTGCGTCAATGTGAAGTTAATAACCACTTCTATTATATATTTAAACGTGACGTCGGTCCGCAGTTTTTCCAAGAAAATTCTCTTTTCATTCCTTACTTTTTTTTAAATTATTTAAGAGAATTTATCTTACATTATGCAATACAAACGTATTTTATTTTAACATTAAATTTGAAATTATTATTAGTACTTCTTCTGTATTGAATAACTTATTGTTTGATACAACAATCAATCAAATTTAAAAAGTCGTAAAAAAGAAAATCTGATGTCAGTATCCCTTGTGAGAGTCGACCTTTTGTATAATTTCAATTCAACGATTAATTAATTATAATACATTTCAAAAAATTTACATCTCAATATTTTTAATCTTTAAAAATGTTGTTGCTTTGAAGTCTGTATAGCCTGGAAATTCTAGTCAACAGCATCCTAACTGCCTGTGTTAAATTGTTACATTGGCGATTTTAACAAGTTACAAACATGTTATATAAGGTCCGTTTACGAGTTCTCCAGTCATTGTAAATTAATAATTTTTTTTTTTTATTACAGGCAACTACTCTCTAAAATCCATCCAGTGAAAATAATGAGAATTCACTGTCTTTCAGTGTATATACACTAAAAGACAGTGATAAGTGCGCAACTGAATCTTTCAGTTGCGCACTTTTCACTGAAAGTCAGTGCATATTGAGAATTTTCACTGAGTGGATTTTAGAGGGTACTATATAAAGAAAAATGAAACATCATTGCAGTTCTCCCAAAGAAAGTATGAATAAAGCCTACCGAAACTATAACTGCAGCATAAATTGTTATAAAACTTATGTTTCCTGAGTTCTTACGCGGACTTTCGCATCATCCGCATGAATAATTTAAAGACATAAAAAGAAGAGGAAAAAAGTAAGAGAGTTCCGAGGCATAAAAGAAGCAGTTACCTTCAGTGGAGACGAGTCGACTGCGCACCAGGTCGACCTTGTTGCCGACGAGAATGACGGCCCTGGCGGGTATGTGGTCGCTGCGCCAAAGGGACTGCAGCACCTCCTCGGCCACGCGTATCGAGGCGCGGTCGGTCGTCGAGTAAACGACGCAATAGCCGTGCGGCTGGTACGTCGCTATGCAGTTCTCCGGCTGCGAAACGACCAGCAGAGTTTTTGTTTAAAAAAAAAAAAGCAGAGAAAACAGAAACAGAGAGAAAAAGTTGCGCCCAGGCCATTCGCACGTCCATTCGTACCTACACCAGGCGCGTGGCCGCTTTTCCGCTGGCTCGGGGGAAAAAGTGTAGCCGCGAGCGGAGTTTCCGCAGCTGTTTTTTCTTTTTCTGCCGCGGGTCCGTTTTATTAAGTGCAGGCAAGTTTCTAGGGCTAATAGATTTTCATCGCTGTTTTTACTGTTGCGCATGAAGGAAGGGCCTTTTTTTCATCGCTTCAAATCATTACAGGGATTTATATCTTTATACTGCGTTTCTTATCACGTGCTGAGTATTTTCTTTTATTTATTTATTAGTCGGAGAAACATTACGTAACATTATTATAATATTAACATTATTTATTAACTTTAGTTTTATATATTATTTTATTAATATTATTTATTTTATTGGCATTGCGCATGTAATGTATTAAATTACATTATATAACTAGAGCAAAACAATAATAGAAATGCTCTTAGTTGCCGTAAGTAATTTTATCGGTTTTGGTATTATACTTAAAATGTACCTCAGAATTTAAGAGAAATCATTTTCATACTGTGTTATAAATAAAATAAAATTGTATTAAACAGACAGTATTTTATACATTACTTATTGTTATGAACTGAGGTCGTTTCCTTAAATGTCTATTATTTGTAAAACACTTTTAGGTCCATTTCATTAGACTTTTTAGGAACCCAATTTATCAAGTTTTTTTTTAAAATTACATTTCCTTCAATTTTGAGATTATCCATTAGATTATTATATAATTTTCTAGCAACAATCTAACTATTCTTATATTACTCATTGATCTTACCATTATTCTATTTCACATTCAGTTTAGTAATGAATTTCAAAAACAGATTTTCGTAAAATAAATTTTGTTTTAAGTAATAAATGTTTAATTCATGCAACTGCAATATTCTCCCAAGTAAATAGATCGGACGAGGAAGCGGCTTCTCGTTAAATAAATACACTTACATTTTAAAAAGCAATTTCAACAGTTTAAAATGAACAAACGGTAAACAGCTCCCACGCGTCCCTACGGGCGACCGTGTAATTTCGAAAAGCGCAAACGTCGCGCTTTTTTAAAACGCGAACGCAGTTCACGGAAGGTAGAAAGTTTTCCGAAATTTTTCCGAGGAAGGTCTCCGAGCTCATCTCGCCCGGGCTGCTCGAAGAATCCGGCGAAATGTAAAGTTTTTGGCTCAGCATTCGAATCGTTGCTCGGGCGAGCGACGTGCCCTTTCGCGGGTCAAGTTAATTGTTTCGACGCGACGGCCAAGAGAGTCCAGGCTTGCCAGATGGCGATATTTTTTTCTCTCGTTCGTCCCTGTTAAACGCGACGTCGTTTATATTTGGGAGTGTAAAAGATGGTAAATCGCCAAGACGGTTCTTGTATATATACGTTGGCTGGCAAACTTTTTTTGGCGCGGAGTTTCGCGGCGGGTCGACGAACTTTCGCGACGGCCGGGGAGTGAGAATAGGGAAAGCATCGATTATGCGCCAGGCGCCGTGGCACGGCTTCGCCGCAACAAGAGGGTGCAGATGTTGCAGCGCATTTACGTTTGATAGCCTATTTCTTGTTTTAGGTTTCTTCGTCGAAAGGAAGGAGGGTAGACATGTGTGTACGAAGAGTAAGCTATTTCAGCGATATTTTTATTTATTTTTTTGTTGTTGTGTTTTAACAAAACTGTTTAAAATTTAAAAGTTTGCAATTTGTTTATAGTTTTCTAGGCAATTTAGTAAAATAATTTTGTAGAGACTGAAATCAAGCTAAAGCTTTTCTGACCAGCCAATACACTTTTGTAGTAATCATGTTTATTGCAAATAACACTATTTACAAATAAAGATCATGTATAAATATATAAGACAATTTTAAATTACAACAATACGAATCTCGTAAAAGTGCACTAAAAATAAATTGCATCTTACACAAATGATATCACAGTAATTACTTAAAATTAATAATACTAAAAACGACTATATATAAATAATTTAATAAAACATATTATTAAAACTATTCTCGTCAAAGTAGACTAAAATAAATATAAAAGTATAAAAATAAGATAACCAACTCTACAATTTAGGTTTCTTCTGCAATGGAGGAATTTTTGGAATAAAAGCTGGACGTTGATACAAAGAATAAAATATTTCGTCGATATTTTATCATTTTATTTATTTATTGGATTTTTCAAAAGTTATATAAGAGTAGGTGAGCTAGGAGAGTTCTGGCGCACTTTTCCAGGAACTGGAGTGCGCTCGAACTCTCCCAGCCTTTTGCCCCCCCCCCTTCCCCCCCCCCTCCCCTCTGGGCTAGAACCCGCATAGCCTTTTGCCCCCACCCTCCCCACCCCCTCCCATCTGGCGCAG
>JAWWEN010000001.1:18985030-19019325 GCA_035582955.1 Sycophila texana
TCAATTAGAAACAAATAAATTCATTTAATTCCAAAGAAATATTTAGTTGATTTAAAGAAATATATAACAAGTACTATATTCAACGAAATATTTATTTAAAATTACCAAATTTTTTTTCAGTGTATATGATTCCGTTTGAATTTAGATTTCGCTGGATTAAAAACAAAACAAAAAAAAGTAAGTATTCAGCGATTAATTTCAATCAAGCAGATTACGCTGCAGTCCTCGCGATAAGGTCGAAAGAAAACAAAGCAAAACAAAAATCCCTCGACTGCGCGTTACTCACGCGAAAACGGACGGCAGCCAGAAATCGCATAGCGCGTAGGTGGTACAGCACGGCGCGCGCTCATAAAAGGTAAAATCAAGCCGCGCACCGTCGGTGTAACGACTCGGCGAATCTCCATGCCCGAGTGGGGGCGGCCAACGTCCCGGTACACGGAACGGCTTTTATGCCGCTGGCCGCGAACGCGTCGTCGCTGCTGAAAGGGCCGCAATTTTTTCCCCCTCTTTCCTTTTATACGGCTTATCCGATAAATAATCCCGGCATTTCTCCCACCGCGACCGTCGTAAAAAGGCGCCGCTGGTGCAACTTTTTTTTTACGGGAGGAAAGGGGTTTGGAGGGGAGCTAAGGGGTGGACTCCAGGATGCGCGCCACGAAAAATGTCCGCAATCTCCGGGCCCAATTTTGCTTGGGCAGCGCGCGAGTGATACCCGTCGTTTGGCTCGGGGAGGAGAGGAGAGGGGCAAGAGAGATGGAGTGAGCTGTTTTCTTAGAAATTTTTGCCGAGGCCGCGCGGCTTGATCGCCGATTCGTCTACTTCAGCGGCGCGTCATTACAAATTTTTACGGCAGAGTAAGATTGAAGCGGTAGTTTATTAAGTGCTCTTTTTTACTGCGCTGCGGATGATGCGAAGTTGTAGCAATGCGAAGGAGATGAAAAAATTTGAGCGGAGGATGTTATTAGATTCCTCGGAATTTTTTACACTTAATCGAGTTAGTTTAGTAGAAATGTCATCAACTTAGGGGTAGGGTTCAGTCAAAATCAAACAAAAAATAATAAATAAATAAATAAAAATAAAGAGTAAAATTTACGTAAACTTATGGTCTGAGATGTTTACGTAAACTTCAGCTGTTAATTTTTTTTAATTTTAGTTAGAAAATGTAGTATAATGGGCACAACCCCGTAAATTTATAAAATAAAATAAAATAATATAAAATAAAATAAAATAACAAAATAAAAATTCTTTCATTTTCATTCTATATTTAGTTAAATGTAAATATATTTAAGAAACATAAAGATCGAGAAAATAAACTTCGAAAATTGATTGAAATCCTCAGAAATTTTTTTAATCTTTACTGGATCTACTCTTAATTAATTGCAAATCGCTGATGTATTTAAGTGCTTGGAAAGTGTATTACGCACAATTAGCGTGTAATGACGAGATTGATAACAATATGGTTAAGGGCATTTAAGCATTCGCGGAGCAACGGATTTGAGGATTTGATGTGGCGATAAAGGAATCCAGCAAGACATTATCTTCGTCGTAAGCTTCTCTAAAAGCTCCTTTGCGTTACTAGATATTTGATACTCGGCAGCGATAAGGCGAGTCTTACACCGCGTTCTTGATTCGTTTACTTTTTTTATTTATTCACAGAAGACAGTAAATTCATTAGTATTTTCCATGCTCTTATGATTAATTGTATTCGAATATCGATAACAAAAATTATACTTCATGAATGTTAGGTATTTACTATCTATCATTTTGCAGAAGTTTCGCGATAGGGTTTGTCCTCTTTAAAGTTGTAACTCGAACATGAATTAATTTCCGGCCCCAGTTACACGAACATATTCAAGACTCTCCCGGCACGTCGTAAATATCAAAGATACGAGGTATATGCATATAAGCCCAACATCGTCGTTAAATCTAAGCTGCAATGCCAATACTATTTAATGTAAATTCGTTATCGTACACCAAAGTGTAATTTAGCCCAAAGTATCAATTTATTCTTAATTATATTATGATATCACCGTAAAACTGGTTTGTCAGCCATATTAATAGTTAAAAGATTTCCAATTAGTAACACTGAATTTCATCCCATTATTCGCATGTATTTTTGATATGCTGATGAATAACTTCTTAGAATTTATAATATATGAGTTTGAATTGTAGGAGAATATAAGCACGAAAAAAGAATTTCACAAGAAAAGTGGTTCGTTTTAATGACATTGGATTTGCAGCTAACGATAGAAGAAGTCACAGAAATAATTTCTCCATCCAATTATAATAATTACACTGATATAAAACAGGTTGAGTAAAATTTCTTATATTACAGTAACTGCAGGGTATATTCGACCTATACCGAATTCTAATATAATTGATCATATTACTTTTTGCAATAATGTCAAGAAAAATAAAAAATATCATTTTCACTATATAATTGTAATCAACTTGTAAACTTTACTATAAGATATTTTTGAGTGTGCTTGTAAGTACACCGAAAAAATCTCATTCAATAAAATAATTGCTAATTTACAATCACGACCATTCAAGACAAGCTAAAAATAGCTTCCTCCTAAAACAATCGACTTAATCTTTGAGAACCATTTCGATTATCGATAAATTCTCAGTCATCGTACTTCTCCCCAATTCCACGCTATCCTTCTTCGTTAAAAAACAAAAATCGCCGAGAACAATCATCTCCAGTGTGCAATCGGACCCTCTAAAGGACCGACTAGTTGCAAAAGTACCGGCACGGAGTCCCCGGGTATCCCCCGCGATCATTTCTTGCCGCTCCTACCCCTGCAGAGTCGTCGAAGCGACCGTAAAGGGTCGCTACGACGATCCCTACCTTCATCTTACAGATCAGACAGTTTAACTACTTTGCTTCCTCCGTCCTCTTTATCTCGACGACGGACCTCCTCCCCAGCCTCCCTCCGAGAAGTTTTTGACGCTATCGTCTCCCCGCTTTCTGTTTCATTCGTCCTCCCCTCCTCCTCCGTCGAGAGTCGACGCGACAGCCGCACTCTCGATTCGTTTCATCTGGTTTCGCCCTCCCTTCTCTTTTTCCTTTTATTCGCGCCGACTGTTGCCGTGGCAGCTTATCGCCCCGTATATATATATGAGCGTCACTTCTGAACGAGCCGCCCGTATAACTCGAAGGGTTTGCAGTGGAGAAGGCTCTTGTTGTTCTTTTCCGCTCCGCGACTAGGGGGCCATAGGAACTTTTACCCTCGGAAAAGTGGAGCGGTGTAATTTTCGAAGGAACGGTGGTACGTGACCGGTGCGATTAATTTCGTTATATACATACACTTCTTGTTTTCGTATTTTCCCGCGCGAATGCGGTCTAACGATTTCCGGCATTCGATCGAGCGTGCATGCACTATCCAAATAGCGTTAATCATCCAAATCGTCTAAACAACGAATTATATGCGTTTAATCGAGTGGCGCCGGGGAAAATTACATACGACCGCCGGTTCATTAATATACACCTGCCCACGCTGTCGTAATGATCGGTAATTATTAGGATAATAATATGCTATTAAAAGTTGCTTTTATACGCACGCGAGACCTTTATAACTGTTAATTTATCGATTAAGCAGGCATTAGTTGAATTTCATTTGTTCCCCCTATTTAACCCTGCTATCGATGCAAATATGCCCACACGCCGCCTGTGTACATGGGAATCAATCAATTCTACCTATATTAATTGCTGACTAATGTACATTTCAATATTCCGAATGCCGTCTGGACCTGGAATTACTATATACAGAAGCTACCCGAAGGGCGAAGGAAATAAATGACATTTTTTTTTAATCGTTAATAATAATATTCAATAAATTATCGATTTGAACAGTTTCGATTTTCCCCGTACAATTACGTATAGATTAAGCGCAATAGAAGAGTGATTATACGCTGACGAGCAGTTTGAAACGCGCGATCGTTTTAGATAATGACTAAATTCGATTTTAAAACGGATAGCCCGAATTTCCATACGTAATGCTTTGCAATCGATTGCGCGCGCGCGCAACCCTGTTTCCTTTCTTATTAACGTCATGCCTGCCGATACAACATACAATTCAAGTGCAATTTTTTAAACCGCAATAAAATAAGTTACAGTCATGACAGTTTCGAGATTCTTTGTCCGTGCGTGTTTCTTCTTTAAAATTTTTTTCGTGTTTAATACTCGAACCTTAAAACTGATAGGACATCAAAATAACAGCTATAGTAACTATATATAAAAACACGTGTAGCTACACGTTACTATGTACTACGTATAAGTAGAAAGCAAGACAAACTTGTAAAATAAAAAAAAATAATGTAACGACCAGCACCAGTAGTAATTTTTAATGAAACTGTTTTCTCCATGTACATCTTACATACTGAATTTCATCATTTTTGATTTTATAGTACCAGAGGCTGAAAATTTGCATTAAGAGCGTTTGTCAGCATATGGAATTAATATTCTTATTATTTAACAAACCTTCTTAATTCAAATTTTCAACCTCTTATACTATAAAATACCTTCGACATTATTGCAACTTTTCGCCCTCTTAAATACTTAACTTCCGCGCTCATGTTAAAATGTTCTATTTTCTCGCCTTACCCGAACTGCTAATTTTTCATCCACGAAGCGAAGGGTCGTCGTCCGACCAGCAGACCGTTTAGTTTTTGACCCGCGCAGGAGGACGAGCGGCGAGACCGACGCCAACCGGTCGTTGTCGCGGTACTTAAAGGATGATGGATCGAGCCCCCGCGCTCTTCTAGTTTCTCGGTCTTGGATGGGGTACGGCTTTCGAGGGAGGCGGGACTTTCGCAAAAGCGCGACACTTATTTTCGCCCCAGCGGTCAAGGCCTGTGCTGATCCCTGCACAGAGTTTGTGATGATCGCGTGACGACCTCACGTCTATTAGGAGATAACTCGCTGAGGGATACGTGAGGGCTTTAAGAAAAAAGTGAAGCGTTTATATATATTATTAATAGTCGCGAGGATCCTAATTCAACTTTTTATTTTGTAGAGTGATGATCGAGGTCATCTGAAGGGAGAAATGGAATATAAATAAAGAGAATAAAGGGGATATAAAATAGAAGATAAAATAAACTGAATTTTGGAAGGTGACTGATAAAGTACTTGCAGTTTTATTAAGCATAATTTTAATGAGTTGGATGTTGTAGAATATTTAAAGTTATGATTTTCATTAGTTTAAAGAAAAAAATAGCGCCAAAATTAAAAAGATTTTCATGTGTATTTAATCAGCTTGAATAATAAAAGAAATGCGCGTTGATTTAATTTATAAAAGGTTGGTGAAAACATCATTAAGTTTTTAAACTTCAGGATTTAGGAATTTAATTTAAAGAGATGCATTAATAAACAGGAAAATTATGTCGTGATTTGATATGCACATATATTATTAGTCGTCATTGTTCACATATTACTCGCTTCCCTGAAGCACGGGGATTTTGTTAGTAATATTAATCACCCTGACGTTATGAATTTTAACAATTCTATTAAATAAGAATTTAAAAAAATAAATTAATTAAATAACCCAACACAAAAAAGAAAGTAAAACCAACTTACACAGCAATATAAACAACTAAAATTCAATAGTTATAAAAAAACAGCAGTGTATTTTTAAAAAGAAGAGTAATATACGTCTTAAACGACGAACAGTAAATAATAGCTGGAATTAATGCTAGATAAATTATTAAAAATCAAGAGTTCTGTCCTATTTGTCTGTCTGTTACTACTTACAATATTGGAAAAATTTATATATATAAATATATAAGCAATACATACAATTGATGTAAATATATAAGCATGAAGATAAAATCAAATACTCATTAACCTGCAAATATACATAAGGCCACTTTTCACTGATATACCCAAACAATTACATTGCACTTTTTTCGATATCTGAGAAATAAGAATCGTTACATTATTCATATGTACGAATAAAATTCGTCATTGTGATTATTGCCACGGTGAATCGATTCCTATAATTGAATTTATTAAAAGAAGTCCGCGAAGTCACAGTGTCTTAAATTACAGTGAAAGCGTCCCCTTTAAGGGATCAACGATCTAAGCGTCTTTCCGGGCGGAGCCTCTCGGTGAAAAAGAAATCTTCGAATGCCGTCCGGTGCATTCATTTAGAGGAAGGGCATAAAGAGAGCAGCTGGAAAAAAATTCTTGTACGACTTTTGTGCGACGTAATCAGATTTTTCAGCGAGCCTCAGCGTGTTCGGTATATAAAATCGACAGCGCCGAAGAATGGGTCAGCAAAGCGGCGGAAACTCCGTCGGCGAGTCGAAAAAATGGATAAGAGTAATAAATTACTTTTTCTTTTTGAACGAATGAAAAAAAATGCGAGCATCGCACAGAAACAAAAGGCTGCATGAATTTTTTTTTTTTTTTTAAGTTTATATAATCAAATTCTTTCAAATTGCAGACTACAATTTGGCTTTATTAAAAAGGAAGCTTTGATTTCAATTAAATTTACAATATTAAAATATAATTGGAGATGATTGTTTGTTAAGAGGAAGCAGAACGAAAGGCAGCCTTATTATATCGCCGGAGTTAAATTAAATGTTCGTCTACCTCTCGTCAGAAGTAAAATTTTTCAAAGTGATTACCGAGGAAATTACTCGAGGTTTTCCATATTCCTTTGAGCTACAAAAACATATATAATGCGAAATATATTAGTGAAGCTCTTTCGTGCCATTTTATGAAAGTGTAAATTTTGTTTCCGAGGAACCGAAATTAATTTCCCATGGCCCCCTTTTAAAACTACTTCGACACAAACTCCTCGATTCGTTATGAATATTTAAAAGCGGACACCGAATTCTCTTGGTTCCCTTTCCACTGTTACCTTTTCAGTTAACAAAACTCCGCTGACTTTTCACCAGCCTCACTTATAACATACTCATAGTATAATAAACCTGTTTTTTTTTTTTTTTTTAATCCGTCTTTGATCTTCTATCTCCTCTCGCTGCAAAAATTCATCTGGATCAGGTGATGGAGTACACTTCTCCCTACCAAAAAATATACATATTTTTCGTAATCCATTTTTTTTTGGATGTCCATGTGAGCCGAATTTTTACGGAAATTGCGTAACCGGTACTCGTATATAGATAACCCTTTTTTTCTTTCACTTTAGCAATTTCCATGTGTCAGCGATTTTTCGTCTTTTTTAGACACTTTTTAGAAGATTCATTTCTTTAAATTGAAATATGAGTTGAGCGATAATAATGCACGAGAGCACGTGACAAATGTTAATTTAAAAAGAAGTGAAGCTCGCAAAAGAGTAAAAGGCGGGGAGCGAATACTAATGATAGTTTTGCAGGTAATCAAAATGTAAATGCGCGGATATCATACCCAATTCCAGACTTAATTTTAGATATACATTCATTTGAACTCGGGTTAAACTGGCACTTACATAATAATTTAATATCTACGGTAACGTTGATAAGTTCATACTTCAAATAAAAAAAAGATGTTATTTTTTTTATAATTTTTTAATATTATACTGAAACGTATTTCTGTGCGTTCTATTGATTTATTAAATTTTTAAAGTTGCTGCAAATGCTTTAATTTTAAAGTAAATTTCTATTTTTATTTAAATTTATTATGATTATAATAAATTGGATATTTATTTTAATTTTATTTTTAACGAATAAGCTTGTTAACTGAATCTTCATTAATAATAATCCAATATTTACTGCAACCATTTCATATTAACGCATATAATTAAAAACAAATCTACTATGAATAAGTCATATTATGCTACCATTAATAATGAATTCCTCATTAAATTATGTACAAATTCCAACCTGAAAAGGAAATAAATAAAGCATTTTTTTTATTACAGTCCTACAATTTGAAAATAGAACCGCGACTTAACAATTGAATATGCGAAAACAAAAAGCAGGTATGCATGTTTTATTATGCAGTCACAG
Source organism: Sycophila texana (assembly GCA_035582955.1). Classification (NCBI taxonomy): domain Eukaryota; kingdom Metazoa; phylum Arthropoda; class Insecta; order Hymenoptera; family Eurytomidae; genus Sycophila; species Sycophila texana. The sequence continues at coordinate 18,992,984 of JAWWEN010000001.1, forward strand.
AAGGCCAGATATCCAAGAGAAACATAAGCAAAAGAGCACGACATGTAAAAGGGTTTAGCGGACAGTTCAAAGCGAAAGAAAGCAGATAAGCTATAAATTCAGCAACAAAAGTGTATGCACACTGGCGAAAACAAAGAGACGGAAAATAATGTCCGCCCACTCGAGAGAAAAATGGGGGCAAAAAGTGTTGAAGGCACAAAACATTTTCGAAAAACTCGGGGACGCGAACTTCTTCCCTGCCCCGACGAAATAGGCGAAATACTCAGCGAGTGGTCAATAAACTCCTCCTTTCAGAGGGGAAAAAACTTGGTCCGACTTCTTGGCTCTCGGTCCCTAAGTCTCTCGCAAAAATTTACATTGTAGAGGGACGACTGCGACGGCCAGGAAGATTCCGTAGAAGTTTCTCGTGCGGACGCACACGAAGGACACACACACACTCGGTCGAAAAGACCTACTCCTCCGGCAAGTTTACCGACGATTCTTGGGGGAAATCCAGTTAAAGATGCTCGGAGGTCAAACGTACGTGATTTACATAAGGTTACTTCTTTAAGGAGGACGGACAAGTGTCCTCTAGGAAAAAGTACTTTTGCCTCGTGATTTTTTGGCAGAGTTAAAAAGTTGGAATGCAGGGGATTATGAAAGACGAGAGGTGAGTCGTGAGGAGCGCGCATCTTTATTTTACACCGGTTTTTAAAGTTTCTGCATTTCTTTTTTATGAGCCTTTTTTTGGTTTCTAGGTTGACGCGAGACCAGAAGTGGGTTTATACTTTTACGCAAAGTTTCGTTTTAATTGCGTGTATGTAGGTGAATATCATATTTTTATATTAAATTGCGTTTTAATTAGGGAAGATCTTTTAGCAACTTGCGCTATAATATAGTTTAAAAAATTGAAATATTGAGAAAGTTAATTTGTATGCTTAAAAAATCTATTTATCAATTTCGCCGATATTTGAAGAATGTTTTCTGTAGACAATAATAACTCGATTTATTGAGAATCAGTTATTGAATTATGGAATTTTTTAAATCTTTGCATCAGAACTATATGTTAGAATAAACTTTTTCTCTATTTCACTTATATCTTTCAGTTTTTCCTCTTTCATGATCGAGCTACATTTTATCTTTCAAAGTTTTCTTTTTATTTTCAGTCACAATTTTTAATAACTGTCATAACATTTTTGATAACTGTTTTTTTTATTGCTATCGCTTATTTTTTTTTAAATTTGGAGAGTTACTTTCAATCAATAGAGTCCTGAAGTTTGAGAAATTAAATTTGGAGAATGAAAATTTTCCGAATCTTTGATATTATTAGTATTTATAATATACTATACAGCCAAGAACCTCAGGCTTAAGTAAGGTAGGAATTAATATTTTTTCAAATTCCAGCAGAAACTTTTTCCTATTTAAATTTCTAACAACATTAATTCCCCGTTCTTGCAGCGGTACACCCTACCGTGGACGCAAAAACTTACCGGCGTTGTACGTTGCAGGCTATTATATTAAAGTCATGTCTCGAACAGTTACGAGCTAACGTGTAAAAACATGAGCTCCAGTAAAGCATGTAAAGTTACAAGTACCATGGAGGATAAATCGCTATTTTTCTTCTCTTTTACGACTTCCTAAACTAACATTGCAGTAAAAACCGAAGTTATACTTTCTATTCATTAAATTTACGTCATTAATTAACAATTTACTTTAATCAAAAGTAACTTATGACACTCGTTTACAAAAGAACTAGCCATAAATATTTATAGAAGCCCACGATAAAAGAAAAGAAGTAGAACAATGTGGCTGCATAATTGACAATAATTTTAATAAATTTTAAGCAAACGACCAATATAGTTTTCATCCAAGAGCATGAAAAATTCCATTAGGTCCATCAGATCAAATGTGCTACAAAGTCAATGAAATCTAAAAAAACATTTCCATTCTAGGGCCGGCCAATTGCCGTCGCGGACGATGTAGCAAAGTTTCCGGAATAAAAAAAAAAAAGATAATAGAATTGAAAAAGATGTATACCCACTGCGATTATCTTAATAAAACTTCTAAGATACTCATGAAATAAACATCGTACTCCCCTGTGGAAACCGCCGGGCGAAGGATTACCGAGCGAAAACCGTCGCGGACGGGCCGCTAAAAGTTGGAGCAGCCCCCTCAGCGAGTATTGACAAAGGGAGCGGCGCGCGGCGTCTTTTTCAATTTTGCCCCGGCTGAATGACATTAAAACGCAAAGTCCCACGTTTGCATTTGCAGGCGCAACTATAGCCGGATGCGCAGGAAAAAGACGGAGCGCTCGGCACCGGTGAAACTTGGAAAGCCGCGTTTTCTCCCCCCTCCACCGCCGCAGCGAATCCGAGCGTACTTCCCTGGCAACTTTAAACAAGGCACAGTTCCGGTTTGGTGCTACCAGCTTGTGGCTTGAGCAATGGTCCGAGCTTCTATCAGGAAGAAAGTGGAATCGAGCGCAGGGGCAAAGAGATAGGGTCGAGGGTATATACACAAAGGCGCCTGTACAGATGAGAAATTAAGTCCGAATGAATGTTAAGCCTGGGCGCGGATATCCCGCTAGTCGAGGGGTTGCGGATTTGAAATTTTAAATTGGTTCGGTTAGTAGATACTGATGCGGAGTGAATCTATTTTCTATAAATTTTATTCTAGGCTTGTTTCACTTTGATGTTGCGAGATCAGTTACATTATTAATCTTTTCGGTAGTTCGCTTTGGTGGAAATAAATTAATTTATCATGGAACTAGAGGGATCTTAATTTATTAGAAAACGCGGAAGTAATTCTATATGTACCTTTTTCGAACCAGTGGATTCCTGTAAATATTATAAATAGTTTTCTTTGAGAGAGGGCATGTCCTTTATTAGGAAATGGAAACCTAAAATAGTACATTTTGATATAAATGCGAGAAAGTGATTTTCACGTTTCTTGTGTACGAAGTATCGAAAAGATTATTAACATACAATATTAGGTTTACAATAAATTCAATTTAAAACACAATAGCACTGAAAATCAGCTTTTATTTTCATGCGGGAATATTAATTTTAATTCCAAACGGAAGATCCTACTACGATTCGAATCCGCTAATGTTCCTTCCGACTCTCGATTCGAAAGTAGGTACCAAGAGAAAGGTAAAAAAAGGACTGAAACGGAAAATTAGATCGTCGCACTTGCACCCGTCGGGGGGTAATATAAAAAGTAAAAAGAGTCATAGGAAGGACACTAGCGAGCCCCGGGGAGATTAGAAAGGATCGAAGGATACTTGGAAGGAGCGTATATTAGCCGCGGCGACCGATAATTGGCTCCGCCGCGTTTAACGACGTAATCGACTACTCCGACTATGAACTTTGCCCGTTCATTGGCAAATAAAATCGAGCACTTTCACCAGAGCACGATATCGCTCTAGTTTTCTCTCCTCCCCCCCCTCTCTTTTTCTCCCTCTTTCTCTCTTCCTCGTGCACGAACTTGATATATCTCTCTCTCCCTTTTTCTCTCTCTCTCTCTCTCTCCCCCGTACGTATACGTGATATATATAAATATATATATATGTATATCCTTCTTTCTCCCTCTTTCTCTCTTTCTCTCTTCCTCGTGCGCATAGTTGATATCTCTCTCTCTCTTTCTCTCTCTCTCTCGTTTCAGTGCGATGCCTTCTGCACGTCTGCGCGAGTACCGCAGATGAATGTCAATAGACGCGATTTCCCTCGGTAAAGGGGATCAGTGCGAAAGAGGCCATCGTGAACGATTTTAAATCAGACGTAGAATTGCCGAATGGCATTTCATTAAGGATATAGAAGGATTTTTCTTTTTAATTATCCACGAACTTCCTTTTTAAATGAAATTGAAAAACTTTTTCATTTGCGTGTACGTATAGAGAGAGTGAAATGGTTGCGACCTTGAGTCTCGATTTCGAGATTGAAGTACACTACTTTGTAGCAGTTGTAATTCGAAACCGTGTAATTACAAGTTGTAATTACTTGAAATTCAATGTGGCAATTACAAGGTATAATTTGCTCGACTAATATAATTTCAAAAACACCGGGACTGTATAATTACATTAACTAAGTTTTGAGTATTGTCCACAACAAAATAAGCAAAAAAGACAAATATTGTGAATGCCTTTTTAAAGTTATCCTGATTCAGTTAATTATAAGAATATGCATAAGTTCTATATGAATAAATTTAACGTGGTTATAAAGAGGATTATTTCGATTTCTTGTTTAATTAAGTCAATGTTTTAAAGAGATTGATGTTTGAATCATGCGAAACTTTATCCAAAGTCTATTAAACTGTGCGTCTTAGTTGTCATCTTCCCTAAAATATTTTTGATGAAACAATAAACTTCAGTGTCGGTACGTGACAGCCCTTTGATGTTCCATTTAGAGATTAGAGTAAACAAAAAAAATGTATGTGCAAAACCGTGGATTACATAAAACAACTGGGGTACAAAAAATAATAAAATTTTTTTTATTCCTTAGGTGTCCCCCAACATGAAAAAAAAAAAATCAATTACAGGTTGCCAAATTTTTTTTGCCGGTCATATATGAGGAATTTATGAGGAATTCTATATAAAAAACGTGTTAGAGGGTTAAAAAAAAATGTCATGGTACGTCTATTCTAAATTTTTTTCGTGTTCTGTAGGTCGTACAGTAAACCAAAAAAATTGCACACGTTTTCGAAATATGTATATTTTTTATTTTCAAGTTTTAAAACACAAATGTTAACTCCACATAAAGTAAGCCCTTTTCTCTCTCTCTCTCTCTCTCTCTCTCTCTCTCTCTCAAGATCCACCGGTTCCTTGCCGGTCGTTTCATACTTCCCCGCGATCCATCAAAGCGCACTTCATCAATTATTCCATAAAGTTGAAGCCCGCGCAAAAGGAGGAAGCGCGCTTGGCACATCCTCCCGCTACGAGTACACGATACTCGCTCACTATCACTCCGGCAGCCGCGAGGAGGGGAGAGTAATGGAGGTTCTTTGAAAGAGTCCGAGGCGCGCGGCGCGCCCTACTTAGTATCGCGGCGGCCCCTCCGCTTCCGGGCGAATGTTTCTCCACGACTTCCTCTCTCTCTCGTGGATCCGCCGACTTTACCTAAGCGTATTCGGCGGAGAAAGCCCAAAGATTGATAGGGCTCGAAAGTTGAAAGGAGCCGGCGGCCCGATTCATCGCGAAAGGGGGAGATGGAGAAAAAAAAATAGACGAGAGAAGTTTGGCTTACGCCGAATGTATATATACGATCGTTTCGACTCCGTCGAGTCATCGGACCGCCGTTCCTCTCAATGTGAAGTCGAACTCCCCCTTCAGTTCCGAGTTTCGGCTCATTCAACGTAAGCGTGTCATTTTTCGTTACTGAAGCGAGCGCGCTTTTATCCCGGAGTAGATTTGACTAATTTGCGTCTTTTCGCGATTTATGGGATTCGCGGAAATTCGAGCGCAGGCAGTCTGCTTCTGCTTGAATTTCGGAGCGACGTGTGGAGTGAGAATTAATGATTTTGTGAATGTGAATGGGGAGGAGCGATGTCGCGCTATTAGAACGTCTTTTTTGTGCTGTGCTCTATTATTTTTTTATTTATTTTTTTTTGGCGCGCTTTTAATAAAGTTGATAATAATGTCTGTGCACAGGGACACACTTAGAAACAAATGTATGATATATTTTAATTTTGGAGATTAGAAAATTTATCATAATGACATTTAATTTGTATAAAAATTGTGCCCTTTTAAAAATAAATTCTAGATTAATTTTAAAACTTAATAACAGTTTCACTATAATCATTCATTTAAACAAATAAAACTTCTTGCACCTTGTGGGTCCAAGCTTTGGTTTTTGGGTTCATTTAATGGGAAATGCCTTTAATAACCAATGAAAATGCTTCTCTAAACTCTTCAGAACATCCTATCACCACTTTTTTAAAAGAAATTAATAGCATAGAGAGATATTTTTACTTTACACGCTACTTTCAGGTAGGTACGTAGCATGTCTGATTAAACATTGACTCGCACTACTTGCACCTAAATATTTTTAAAGAGAATAACAACACATAGGGATATTTTAACTTTATACGTTACTTTCAGGTAATTAAGTAGTAAGCCTGATTAAACATTGACTCATACTACTTACACCTAAATAAAGTAAACAGAGCGTTAAGTTTAAAGTTTAAAGGTGTAAAATTGATTAATTGGTGCACTTCTTCACCGCTTCGCGTAATTTAGAGAGCAGTTAAATAAATCGCCTCATTAAACATTGACCCATACTACTTGCGATAAACTGAGAAAACTTACGTAACTCTCTTAAACTGCCTTCCTAACAACATGATTCTCCGAGATCAAATTATGCTGTATATAAACCCCTTTTCCTCCGGCAATATTTTTTTTACGCACCTCTTAGCACTGTAGATAAAAGCGGCAAAAAAATATTCTTTATAACGTCTTATATTTATTATTGATGAGAATAGCACGGTGATCATGGACTCCTATGTTTACTGGTAAATGAGGATACGAGGTAAATACCAGGGGAGGGTGAAAGGAAAAAAGCGTATCAAGGGAGCTATAAAAAGATCTTGAGTAAAGAGCGAAGCAAAGGAGATATAGAAGAAGGTAAAGAGAAGGAAAAAACACAGGTAGGGAAAAAGGGGGGGCTCAAAAGGAGGGAGAGACGAGCAAAGGTTGTATATATCGATTGAATAATTCAAATGCCGATTCGCATGCAATACGTCCGTTCTATATGACGCGTTTTTACGATTCGGCGTGGTATTTTCGTTGGGTATATATGATAACTGCGGGAGTCGCGAAAAACGTTTGACGGCCGGACGTTAATGAAAAGTTGGCAATAACGAAAGGAAAAAAGAGGCGCTCCCTCCTCATCTGTCCCTTACGTGTATTTCACAGTGGAAAAATGTATATCCCGTGTCTGTTTTGTTTGTCAGTATCACAAACTGAATTTGTACTTCTGGGGTTGTAAAAGCTTTTTTGTGTGGGTCGCACCACATGGATGTATTTTTGTTAATGGATTTCAAGGATTGGGATGACCGAAAATGGTATTCTTTTACGATATTTTTATACATTGCTTCAGATAACGTGAACGGAGTAAAAAAAGACCGAGCTATCGTCTTGTTTTACACGTATTCGATGTATACGCATTATAAAAAAAATAAAATAAAAATTCGATAATACCTTCGGAGCAAAGAAATAAAAGGTCAGCAAAAAAGAAAAAAAAAAACATTTTGTATCGTTAGAATGATATATGCAATTTGACTCTCATTTGTTTGCTGCAATGAACATGACGTCTTTCAGCGTTTCATCCATCACCAAATTAGCCTTGTCAATATTGAGAGCACTGCCTGTAGTAAAGCTACACACGGTACTATCCATCAAGCTCACCGAAGCATATAAAGAATCCACGAATGACGAAATTTTAAATACTCGAGAAATGTTCGTCGTAGCAAAAACAGTAAAAATCGTAAAACATCATGTTGCGTACATCTCATAAAAACTTTTTTCGGATCTACGCAACAGTGATTTCAATGTCATACGAACAGAACTGCAGTTTGACAGCACGAGGCTATCGATCATTAATAAAGACAGTATTTTTCTCTAATACAATGGCCCCGCGAATCCCGCGAATATTCCAGATTTAACGGGATACACGTAACATGGAAAACCTTTATCCGACGTAATACGATTTCAAGCTACGGAATAATTAAGTCATTCTCACCGCCCTTAAGAAAAATGCGGCTAAATGCAATGGAATAATTAATTCTTTTAGAGACGACTGCATATATTAATAAAATAAATGGACGTTTAGTAAAAATATTAATCTTTTCAGGAAACAATTCTTTTAAAAATAATATAATAAATTTCCATAAAGTTCAAGCCAATTCTTAAAAAGAATAGAATCTTTTACTATACTAAATACATGGCCTAAAGCCAGGAATCTAAAGTTCTCTCCGCAATAAAGCAAAAAGTAGAATGAAAGAAAATCAACCGTCGCTAAAACTTTTCGAGAGTCGCGTAAAATCCCCAATCGCCTACGCCGCTCTCATCCATCTGCGGATCCCGAGCCGCTGCAAATTAGGCGAGCCGATAATTATACGCCGGGCGATTAGTCGTCGCGGAAATAAGGCGCAGACCGACGCGGTTGAGGGTTTTCGGGGGATGGGATGGTCGCCGCTCGAAACTGGAACTGCAAAGTTTGCAACTACTTTGCGCTACGTAACGTTCCGAGGATTAAATTGAAGGAATTAGGACGGCCTCTCCCCTCCTTCTCGGACTCGGCTCAAATAAAAACCGAGAATATGAACGAGCGAAGTTTGGACCGAAAAGCCACGACTGGGCAAGCCGCGGAACGATGTGTCATCCTCCGTCCGCCGTGCGGAAAGCGTTCGCAGTCCATTTGCAAGTGTCGATATTCCATCGGCGAATTTGTTACGGCCGCATGTGGGCGAGCCTGATATTGAGGTACTTTCAAATGACGCCGGATGACGGGATCATCGGGATCGAGCGGTACTGTGGGCGTGACTTTTGCGATGTTTCGAAGTGAGCCGCTTATTTTTGCGGAGAGGAAAAAATGATGTTGTTGCGCCGATTGACGCTAAATCTAATTCGAACTGACTATTTGTGCTCTTTATATACACAATTTATTCAAAAATTTCTTTTATGCGTTACTTTCTATTCAACATTTAAAAATGTGCAAAACAGTTTTGAAATTAATAAAATTCTCACTGTTACGAGATGCATAAAAGAAATTTTTTAATAAAGTGTGTATACTGAATGAAGAAAGTAAACTTTGAATAAAGTGTGTATACTGAATGAAGAAAGTAAATTTTGAATAAAGTATGTATACTGAATCAAGAAAGACACTTTTGCTAAAGAGAATTATATTTCATACAGGGAGAGAAATTCACTAGTAAATTTTACAAGATATAATTTCATCAGACTGCTCACATTTGCATTTTTACAAGAATATCATTTTTTCTTATAAAAATGTATAGATTTATTAGAATAATTCATAAGTTTCTTAGAAAAATGTATAGGTTTCTTAGAAAAATTCGTAGATTTCATATGAAATTTTGTAATAACACGTATCGTAAAATTTATCTGTAGATTGGAAATCTGCGACAAAATTACAAGGATACCTTGTAAAATTTACTATAGTGTTTCTCTCGGTGTACTTAGGAAAGGCATGAGGTATTCATCGTCTCCGAGTTGGGTACAAATCTAAACTTTTGAGAATATTTTCCGATGACCCGAACTCTGGACAGTGTCTCTTCTTAAAAAATGTATGAGGAAGTTTAGCCGTTATTACTACGCTGCATACAAAATAGTAAGATTTTGGGCTTCTAGGGGTTTTATTTCTTTGAGTCTCTTGCAGTCAGTAAGTTGATTCGGTAAATACTTAGTAGGAGGGAGAGTGAGATTTGGGTTTATGAATTTATTACGAAACTTTGTATCATATGTTTTATGTATCAAATATGAAGTAAGCCAATGTACTAACTTATGTATCTCCAAAGATTTATTTTGATAGTCTAGAGAATAATTTTATATATTCTTTTTTTTATAATAATTTATCTTTTATAAAAGTCTTAGAATTTCCAACAAAAAAGTAAAGACGCTTTTTGTTTAATAGGCCACTTGGTCGAAATTTTTTTCTTTAGACGTTTAAAGTCTTTAAAAGCAATGATAAAAAAAACGATTAACTTTACCCTTGCATTTATTTTAACCTACCTAAATTCAAGGGTACTTTTAATTTAGGATAAATAAATATTCTTTTATTTAACTTTTTCATATTTTATCGAGTATAAATAATTAAGCATAATGAAATGTAAAATGTAATTGCACTTTTAACTACAGTTTTTCCTAAATTTTCAAGTATTAAAATATGTGCATTTTTCTTAAAATTAGATCAATTAGAGAAATGTCAAATCAAGTTTCACTATTTTACTATACATCAAAGCGCAGGATGGTCCTTGTAAGTTCTGAAACTCGAGTAGTTTACGGAAATGAATGCTTGGTTTAACTGCTAAAGTTCATTTAGTCAAGGTTTGTACTGCACACAGCATGATTTCATACGAGCGTACTTTAAATAATGTGTCTTAAGAGGATATCATCATTAACTACGTCTACCTTACATACGTTTAATTAATTTGATACCAACGTCAAGTTTAAGAAATGCAATTTTTAAAAAAATGAGTTCAGTGACTAGCAAATTTTACTATAATTTAAAAAAAAAAAATTAATAATGACGTTAAACAATTTGCAAGTCAGAACGGTAGTTTCATTTTATTTATTTATTTTTTTTTGTCCTAGTAGAGGGTTCACAAAATAATTGTAATGTGTCATTTTTTCATTAATCATGTATACGTTAAAATTAAGATATTAATTGGGTGTTAAATTAATCGACGTAAATTGTGTCACTTACAGTTTCAACGCGTTACTTTATATTTGTTCTACTACTACACACTTTCTAATTTGACACACGAAATATTTTAATTTTTTAAACCGAGAATATTAATTTTTAATGCATCCTTTATCACAGTCTACTTGCTTCACAATTATTCCAGAAAAAATGTCCACTTTGTGTTCATTCAACTGCATAAAAGTAAAAATTCCTTTTGAAATCGAATGCAATGTTAACAGTACAGGCAAAAAAATAAGCGCATCTTTTATTGACCGTCCGTTAATGCCGCTGGCGTCCCAACATTAATCCCGTCACGTGAAACAAAAAGCATCTGATAAAAAGCCCGGGCGATATACTCGCGGAATAGTAGAATATCGCGCATCCTGAAATATTCATTTTCACAATATTATTACCACATCGGCCGGGCATCCGCCGACGACGATTAACCGGAAAAATTAAAGCTCGAAAATATTGAGTTATCGTACGCCGCATCGATTATCAGTTCGTTAGTCTCGGCTAAAATAAACATTTCTCGCGATTATCCATAATGTAGTCTTTATTGCATATATATGTATATATCTCTTTCTCATTCGTACTATATACCCACGAGCGTTAAATAAAGCACGCATCGTCGATCAATCGGCCGACCTCGTGCAGGAAGCGCGGACTGTTCCAATGAATTGCACCGTGCAGGTTCGAAGAAAAACGGGGGCCCGATGAAAAGATAATCAGCCGAGAAAACTCCCTCGGGGGAGGGGGGTTGAGGGGTTGTTGCCTGCTTGCGCCAACGAGCCCGTTGTAAAGTGTGTAACGAATGACGGGGAGAGGCGAGGGGAGGAGAAGGAACGGCTGGCGGGGTAAACAAAAGCGCGAAGCGGAACTTTTATTATCGCGTTTTGAATGCGAGTATATAGAGGTGAGGGCAGGGCTGTGGTTATATTGAGAAACACACGGAGAATGGCAACTGTGCAAGCCGCTACTGCTGCACAGGTTCCGACACTGAGGAAATAAAGTATTTGAGTGAAATGCCTTTGAAAGTTTATTCGGCGAATAAAAGCGGTAACGTGTTTTTATATCTATACTTACTTATTGTCTTTTTTTTCTTTCTTTTTTTAATTACTTCAATTTATTTTGTGGCACTGCGTACTTTTTCATTGGTACGTGAGAAGTAAATTTATCTAAGAGGATACTTTGGTTTTTTTTTTAGTGCACGTAGGTATGGTATATGAATTCTTTTTTTTTTGTAATTTAGTGCTTAATTATTCGAGGAATTAAGTCGATGGATTGGTGGCTGCTCGGTTGCCAAGTAACGAAACGACGATTCGTAAAAAAAGAGTAATGCAGCTATGCAGACATTTCTAATTAATCTGTTTAGACAATCTAAATATTTATTGTGTAACTCTGTTATATCGCCTTTATATTTAAGTACATTTATTTATTTAAATTATTTATGGACATATTATCCTTATAAAGTCTAGTCCTTATTTATGAACATTATATGCGGGCTAAATAGCCCTGTACAATGAAATAACATAAAATATAATGAAAAATCAATAAGATAACAAAAATTCAATAATAATACTAGAACGCAGTGCGTTTTTGACCTTCTAAACGATAAGACATCGAAAATAAACCAATATTCGAGCTTACTCTAGTCTGATATATATAATAATATAAAAGAAAATCTAACTATTTTACTGTTTGTTAATTAAAATTTTTTCAACAAGATTTTGAGGCCTAATTATAATAATCTAATAATAATATTATTCATTTTATTTAACTATATTCAGCATAAGAGGGAATTAAAACCGTCAGAATATTGATATCCATATAAATTTAATAATTTATAAATTTTTATAGTTGCGACTAGACTTTATCCCTCAAAATAATAAAACAAAAAATCATTGTAAATGGTACATTTATTCATTACACATTTGATGATTTTATTTATTTTTTATTAAATTTCATCCTATGATTTCTACAACGGTTAATTTCCTCATCCCATGATTTCTAACAGTCAAAAAGTATAAATAAATAAAATGTATAATAAAATAGAATGGAAGTTAAATCACCCAATTACTTTCAGAAATTATAAGCTATAATTTTTTTTTTTTATCATTCATAAAAAAAATATGGTTCAACGTGGGTACGCGTCGTGAATCGCGGGGCCTGCGTAAAGAAAAGTAGCCATAAAAGGCTCGATCGTTCCGCCGGTGGAATCGGAAAGAAAAATTTAAATAAAATTTTGACGAGCCGAAGCGTAACGAAACTCACGAGCGGTGCCGACTGTTTTGACGTTATCACGCTCGCTATGCGGCTTCAGCCCCATTCATCAATGTCGTGCCGTCGAAAAAAAATCCATTCGGAAAATTAGCCCGATCGACGAAGATTCGACGGTATCCAGATGGGGTGGACAATAAAACACGAATTGTAAGCTATTTTTTTCATTTCCGCTACCAGCTATGATATCCTTCTATGTGCGTTGGATTTCGGGCAGTGATTAGGCTTGTTATTTTTTTGTTTTTCTATTTCCACGATTAGTGCAGGTGGTACGGCTCGATCGACCTATGAACGGCCCTATGATAGGCATCCTGCGGAAGTTTTGACTTGTGAAACATTAACAGTATTTTACATATTCCAACAATCACTGTAGTGATTAAATTATTCAAATGACTTCGCTATTGCCTAGTCGTAGATTTTTATCGTAATGATTACTGCTACGACTATATTTGTTTTCTACAAAACTTTCCTGTAAATTTTCTAGAAAGTATTTATAAAAATAATAGAATCATGAAAGCTTATAGAAATGTTTTAAAAAGAATTTTTTAATACTCATTGCCTCGTTTGCGCAATCGATAATCTTTTACGTCACGATAAGACTATGCAAATTATGCAAATGTTGCAATTTATCATCCTAATGTATTCAGTACAAGAAGTTGTACAAGAATAAAATATTAATAAAGGTAAGCTCCTTAAGCCCGACGTGCAAAGAAAACTAATTAGACATTGGATAAACAATAATTCTCTTACTTCCAAGGATTCCCTCGAATTAAGCCCTTCAATTAATTCGAACATTCGAAGCTCGCTACAGCCATTTGAGAAATTCCAATACAGACCGGTAATTTATCATTTGATTTGATTAAAAGAAAAACAGGAAGAAGGTACGATATAACAGTGATAAAGTAGGAAAATGAGTTAAAGATCTTTGGCAATCGCTCGGAATTGAGGGCTCCCCCCTTTCAAAAGTGGTCTGCTTTCCTTCTCCTCCTTTTACGTACTCGTGGCTAGTCACGATAAATTAACGGAACAAGAAGCGTACTTGGCTCTCGCACAATAACCCAAATGTATGTGTACGATAAATTTTTACTTTTTGTTTGACGACCACGTTTATATGGAGCTCGCGTAGAAGAGAGAAGAATCGCTTGTCGAAGAACGTTTGAGATGTTGTTTTCTCGTGAAATTTAATTGATGTTTTCTTGCGGCTATACCAAGTGCAAGTTTATCAATTCAGCAGGAGAGTGTCGGATTAGGGATTTAAATTGAATTTTGGAAATTGTTCTCTATAATAATAACAACGGATAGTGAAACAAAATATCTTCAGTTTGCTCCCGCAGGCTTCTATTTACAAAATGTTTGAAATTGATACTAGATGTCATCTATCATTTTTTTTAGATTGATTCATATGAGCAATGCTGTAAATATTTTTAGCTGTGTCTATAACTATTAAAAAATACTATTAAAACTATTAAAAATTAGTAGTTTTTAAAGTGCCATCAACTACTTTTTGTTCAACAATTACATTATTTAATTGCCATCCCTTTTAAAGCAATATTTATTTGAAACTTCAATGTATTAACTTTAAAGAATAAAAAAACGTTCATGTGGTATTATTCATAAATAATTTAAGGAGAACGGCTTCGTACGAACCGGTAGTATATATATTCAAAATATTATTTATTTTAATCTTATGGTAGCTTTTTTTAAATTGCCTCAACAGAAACTTAAAGAAAATTAAAATATCATTTGATATTTTATCAATGTTGAGTACATGTACTAAACAAAAAAACTCTCGAGATATAAATAAGAGTGATGTGATTCATAAACAATTGTCAAAGTTTCATACAAAACCCTGACCCTAAGTGCTGACACAATTCCCGTGAACTTAAATATTATCACAGAATTATGCCTTTTCATTAGCAATTTTTCCGTCGTAGAAGGAATCAAATTTACAAGTATGGTGTGTTCATCTGCCTGCTTGCGCTAAATTTCATTTTACGCGCCGCATAAAAAAGTCTGAAGTTTAATCATTCAAAACTTTTGCAGTTATACGTTTGACAGTAAGAGATAAAAAAAAGTTTGGTTACGCGAACATAATAAAGCTAAGGGATGACTGCTCGTTATTTATGAACATTTCTATTAGGTCAACTTTTTTATAACTGTTGTTTTTTTTGTATTCCTTTCTTGTAAAAATTTTTCTCATCCCATGAAAAATATTCTCAGCTCAACCCATTTCTGGAAAATTCTTTTGGTTCCAGTAGGCATTATTACAATTGTTTTTAATTCGAAATAAAGTTGTAAGCATTTTGAAATAATTTCTGCAAATATGAATAAATAGTCTCTCAAATTTTTCGACTTTTAAAAATTGGAGAACGCGAGTATCATTCACCGAAATGGTACGTTTTTGTGGGTACATTTTGGTCAACAGAAAGGATAATTTATTCTTTGAAACGCAAACTTCTTGAAATACTTGGAAGCGCACTAGTTCATACTCAAAAGAATTGCATTCAATTATATCCCCTTATGAAGCCTTAGCTTTCGATTAGAGCTGAAGACAAATTAATTACCTTGAACGAAAGGAAATTTTTAGAAATTGTAATTGAATATTAGTGTGATTCTACTTTTGTACACAATAATATATGTCTTAATTATACAACCATACGTGGGTAAAAGGAAGGCCATAAAAAGCATCTCGTACGAGGGCTCAAAAATTGGATTAAAAAATTGTTCGACCACATCTATTCTCATCTAAAAGTTTTATTCTCTTTTTATTGGTCTCTTAGAAAAAAAGACTCACTGATGTCACGCATGACTTATTTAAATTTAGTTTCAAATTCAAAATATTATTATCGTATACTTATAAATGTCCATATATTTTTTAAAATTATTTCTTTTAAGCTTTGCGTTTTTTATATATATATTTACAACCAACGGATTTAGTTCCACTAAATAATGCTGCAACTTCATCTTGCAATAGTAATTACAGCCCAACGAAGATATTGTCGCTTCTTTTAAAGCTCCAACTTGATTCTCAAGAACCTCTCTGCAATTACTTCAAACTACCCTCGGGACCAGTGATCGCCCTACACTGAGCGTCTCCAGCTCCGCTCAGGGCAATAAAAAAAAAAAAAAAAAAAAGAGAGAGAAAGAAGGTACACCCCACTCCTGCCCATCAAAAGAAAAAAGTTACGCAGCACTCACCTCCTCTCGAAGTCGTGTATCTCCTGCAGCGTGAGGGTATTAGTGACGTCGACCAGCTGGCGCATGTTCTCCTCGCGGCGCATGGCCTCGGCGTCGGCCGGCCTGAGTAGTATCGTGGCCGCCGGGGCGTCCAGCGACAGGGACGGCTGCTGCACGACGATCGTCGCCTGGGTCGTCCTCTTGCCGCCCGCCGGGGTCCCACCTTCTCCCGTCACGACGGAGGAGAGCATCGAGAGCAGAACAGAAAGAGAGAGAGAAAGAGATAGGGGAGGAAATTGTGTGCCGGGAGCAGAGGGAGGGGGTGGAGGAGGGGGGGCGAGGTGGAGGATTTTTTTTCACTGGTTAGTACGGGAGGCACGAGTGCGAACGACCTCGAGATAGACAGAGGCTCACTAAAGGCGTCGGCCTTGCCGGCGAGGCGAGTTTCGCGTGCGGCTCGGTAGTAAGACCGGTTAAAGCGTTCGGCGCACTTTTTTTCCTCTCTTTTCTCTATTCTACGAGCCGCCGGCGATTAGGCCGGCCGGATTCACCAACCACCTCCCCGAGGCCGCGAATTAAAGCCTCGCGTCGCTGGAGGCCGACGGAATTTTACGTGCATTGTTTTTCATATATATATATAGTATACATATATATGTAGATATAGCGGATACTCTCGATTGTATACAGTTGAACGTTTATTTCGTGCTTTTGTGTGATATCAAAAGAGTGAGCACGCTTATGTGTTTGATATATTTATATCGGTTTTTTCTCTCGCTGTTACCGCGACTGCGATTTATTTTTACGGCTTTCTTTCGACTTGTTATGTTTTCTTTTTTTTTTATGTGCTGCATTCCGTGATACACCAAGTCGTTGGGGATGATTTAGACAGTGGTGAATCATTCGAAGGGGTACTTCTTCCTTTTTTTTTCATTTGTTGTTTTAAGGGCTTGTAAAGTCGGTCTTATTTAATTGTGACTTTACGTTGGAAGATAGTATCATAAAGTTTATTACAAAAAATATGTGCAACTCTGGCGAATTATTTTCTTTTTTTCTTTTTCAATTTCCGAGCGAGTTCGTTTGAAGGATATTTCTGTAATTTTATTTGATTAATTTTGAATAAGTAGTATTGGTTAAAATTTGTGCCACTTGTCATGAGATTCAACAATATCTTAATCAGTAAAACAGGTGTTCACGGACACAGGTGCAAGTGGTGTGAAACTAACTCAACAAATTTTTTTGATCACACGAATTCACAAAAACTCTAGTACATAAAATTCATTGTGCATCATGAAAATCTTTGAAAATGTATGTCTACTTCTCTTTTGCGGTCACCCTTTTTTTTGCTCAATGTTAAATTACCGTAAGATTTACGTGAATTCTAACTTTTTTTCTTAATATAAAATTTGATTATTTTAAAATAATAGATTGTTAAAAAAAAATGTGAATCAAATTATCGAAAAATCCTAATTCGAACGAAAGTAAAGTTAATATCAAGTAAAAAGAAACCGACGAATTTCTTTTCAGACATGTTGTATTTGGTATGTATAAAACGTTCATGAGTTTCATGTTCTGAATAAATTTAGCAGAAAAAAATGTAATTTAAGACTCGATTGTAAAGAAGCTTTAGCTACCTTGCCAAAAATTGCATTTCGCTAAGTAGACCACTAAGAAGAGAACGAAGCGTGTTCATTTGGTGTGTATTGATATACCAAGTTTTGCAAGCGCATTCCCAATCATAATGATTATGCTGAATGCATAACAAACGCCTTTGGAGCACGTGAAGGAATGCCTTGATTCTCGATCTTTCCAAATCGATCCTCTCGTAATTTTTGTTCTCAAAATTTCTCAAGCTGTATCTCATAAAACAAAATATCATATTACATTCACTCGATAAATTTTAATAAATTTTTCCTTTTAATAAATATTTTAATAACAAAATTTCTTTTTTTTGTTTAATTCTGTGTTCGTTGAGCAGTTCTGCCAGGCATAAAATGCAGAGCCAAAATAATCAAATCATCGACATAAAAGTAACAAAATTTATAACCAAAAATTTAAAAAGTTCGTAGTGTACAACAGAAATGTTCCGGAAACATCAATTTTCGGAAAGGCTCTCAGCGTCTGCCCCGACTGACCGTAAAAACGTCGTAAGCTCGGTGAACTCGCGTTACTACGGACAGCGTGTCCGGTGAAAAAAAAAAAAAAAAAATTGGCCGTGCGACTTGCAGGAGAGAAGCTTGCACTGGTATAACATACAACGACGCTGCAGCCCTTCGTGAGAAAGCCAATTCTTTTTTTTCCCCACTTGATTTGGAAACACCGAAACATCAGACACACACACACACACACGAGGCTGCGAAAATAAAAAAAGAGAGATCCAATCTGATTTGGCCGCGCTGCGCGGCTATAAAGGGTGGCCGTCGTTTTTGCAGTGGCGAAAGTGCATAAAAGACAGAAAAGTAAAATAAAAAAGTAGAGAAGAAAAAAAAAGCATATCGAATAAACACGGCTTGGCGCGAAGGTTCGAATGGAAGAGAAAGAAATTGAAATACCGCATCGCGCTTAATTTGGAAACGAGAATAAAAAGAAGAAAGGGTACGTCGAATTGATAACGCAAAAAAAAAAGAGAGAAAAGTCGATCGAACACGTTTTGGCACGGGCGGAAGTCTCTCTTGATGAACGAGGGTGGAGAGTGAAAAAAAAAACATCGCGAGACGAGAGACTCGCACGGCTCTTTCAGCGTTTGGAGTGCATGCAGCTGATAAATCATACATGTACTACACTGGACACCTTTTATGGAGTTCGATGCACTTGTGTCGCTCGAATGATAATGATCGTGCATGATCAAAGGAAGTATGCGTGAATGTATTTGTGTGTACGTGTGTGTGTGGGTATGTGTACGTGTGTGTGGGTGTCCGTGAGCGTATGCGCGTGAATGCTCAACAGTTCAAAAGCGCTGACATATTGAGACTGTTTTACGAGAGAGAAAAAAAAAAAGGGAGCAAGTAAATTTTGCGTGACCTACACGCCGTTGAAAAAAAAATGCGTTAATTACTCGTGAACGAACGCGCGCGCTTTCAAAGCGCTCCCCATTATTAAACGGGATTTCTTTTAAGTGACCGAGTATAGTCATTTTTTTTCCAGTGGGCTTTGAATAATTTTGATATTTTAAGCCAGTGATGAAAAAGTTATTTAATCCTCTTATTTTAAGGTAGGGAAAAAAATGTAATTGTTTTTTATTCATGAAATATTACAATTAAAATAAAAAGAAAATTATGCCGTGACTCGATGTGTCTTACAGTACTTGTCTGTTTCTACTTCGATCCGTATTCGCAATCTAAAATGGAATTGGAAAGTATCTGTTATTATGTAAATAATTTAACTGTGAAAGTAACGTTTTTTTAATGAAAGCCTTTTAAATTCTTAATATCACTCTTCTTAATATCACATTTGAAAACAAATGTCTGTCTGTAAAAGATTAAATAACAAATAATTTAAAAAAAAAAACTACCATTTCATATTAAGTTTAAAAAAAAAAAATAATTTTTGTTCCAGAAATCACAATCTTTGCTTTAAAAAACTATCGACAAGCATCTCAGCTCCCTCCCCGTCCGTAAACCTACCAATACCTTGTCTCCCCCGCAAAACAGTCCCTCATCTAAAGTCAGCGCAGGTAACACGAATTGAGAAGCCGAGGCAATATGCAAACGGAGCGCCAGCAGCCCCGCCGCAAGGAGAAGCTTTTGCAGAGCGAAGGCGAGGCGAGCGAGCGAGCCGAAAAAAAAACGTACACAAGACAAGCGGCAAAAGCGCGCGCGCGCGCGCTGGCGCACCTATATATATATATCCCATCTCGCCGGGGGAGGGTTGCTCGCGCCGGCAGTTACTCCGACGCTTTCGTTTTGTTCTCCCCGTCATCCACGCACAATCGACCCTCCAATTTTGTTTCTCTCCCCCCCTCGGCGAGGCGGTGCGAGCGCGCGAACGACGCAAAACACAAAGCTCACAACGGAGGCACGCTTCTCGTCTTTTTTCCTCAGTCGCGTGTGCCGCCTTTCGCGCTCGTCGCACGATTAGCGCACGACGTCGGGAGACACGAGAAAGGCACGGTAGCGTCGCTTTCTCCTCTCGGAGCCGGGAGTTTCTTCGCGCGCAAGAGATGTTGAATTTTTTTTCTTTTCTTTTTTTTTTTTATTTTGTGAAAAGCGACGCGCGCCGCTTTCAGGGGTCTCGCGACGACGCTCGTGTCTATGTACCTATTGCGCAAAACGGGAAAAAGAGCCTGACCCATGAATGAATGGTCGAAACGAGGGGATGAGATTCTGAAAGAAAGAACATCAATTCATTTCCTTACGGTCGTTGTCTTTTCATTGTTGTTATCATAATATATATTTTTTTCTTGCTCTTAGCTTATTATTGTGTATATTGGGTTCGTCTGCTTTTCTTTTATATTATGCTTTAGCTTGTAGGTGGTATGTAGCTTTTCAATTCAATTGAATGGTTATTAAATATTGATTTGGATAAATCATTCATTTATTTTTATTTTTTATTTTTTTTGTTCGAATCATGGTTCACTGATCGTGTGTTATTTTTATGGGCAGACTGATATAACAGAAAATTTTTTGCAATTATATCAATTAATAATTTAATAAGGATTGCTACATTGAGTTTACTTATTCCACTTTTTTTGTATACGGTAGCTGCAAGAAGGATTTTGCAATTTCCCGATATTTTTATAATGGAAAACGTAAATTGAAGTAATGATGGAGAGATGTGTTTGGTGATATAAATGTGGCAATAAAATCGTAATTATATCGTAAAATTTTAATAAAAGTCTTACTTTTTCAACTGTTCCGAATTACCCTCATGCAAATACCCTGTCCAAAAAAGAACTTATTTCACGACTTCGACGATGTAAAATCGTTTAACTACTCACTCAACAATAAAATCTTTATTGCATCAGATACGGTATACTCCCGCAGAGAGCGTAAAAAAAATTAACGCGAAAGAAAGAAAAAAAAACACAAAGGATCACAAAAAAGAAAGTAAAACGCAAAAAAAGAAAATATCAATCGCAAGTACAGCGAAATTCTAAATGACAAAGAATCAAGTGTTTGAAAAACCCGCTGTTTAATTACCCCCGAAGCAGCCGCGGAAATTCGGCATAAAGCACCTCTCGAAATAAACTCGAAAGCCAAACCCAGCCGCGGCTTACCTAACCGTTAAAATTATAAACTTCAAAAAGTTCCCGCCGCGATAATCCGGCGGAAGCTCATAATGCTCGCTCGTTGATATTAGCAGCGCTCGCTACGTGATCGCGCAAGAAGACAAACCAACAGCGCGGAAATTTATACATACCGCGCCAACGTATATGCACGGAGAAAAATTTCGGATGAAAAATTATACTATGTACTTTTCACTAATTAATAGACAAATTTAATATATTCATATTGATATTTAAGATAAATTTATTGAAAATACTTTATATCGTTCTTTAATGAATGTAATGTTAAAATCTAATGTAAATTTTCATAACCGATAAGTTCATAATATAAGCATAATTTCTCTTAGTCGATATCGAAGTAAAACAAGTGTATTATCAATAGGTACTAATAATAGAATCAATAAAATTTGATATACTACATACATATATACAGTAAGTATCATCATATAAGTAAAATTTCAAACACGCACGGAGAAAAATTTTCCATTAAAAATTACTATAGTTTTCCCTAAAGCGAGGACAAACTGGAACTATCAAAAAAATTGCGATAATGAATAGCAAATTTTACTGTAAATATAGTAAAATTTAATATAACTATAGTAAAATTTAGTAAAACTATAGTAAAATTTGCTGGTTATTATACTCATTTTTTTTTACAGTTCCAGTTTGTCCGCGCTTTAGGTAAAACTATAGTAATTTTTAATGGAAAATTCTTCTCCGTGCGGCTATACAGTATAGCAAAATTTAATCATTTGAAATTATACTATACAGTATTCTAAAATTTAATAAAATACTGCAAGTTGGTCTTCACGTTACTACACATTACACTAAGAGAAATGTCTAGTAAAAATTACTATACTGTATAGTAAATTTTACTACAAAGTAGGGTAATTTTTTTTTCATAATGGCAGTCTGTAACCACTTTTCCATACAATAGAGTAATTTTTACTAAACATCCCTCTCAGCGTATAGTAATTTTCTATGAAAATAAGAGCAATTTTGTCTTTATAAATATCTCTCCGTGTATACACCTGTCGACTGCTTGTTTTTTTTTTTTCGTTTCCCTCTCCCGTGCCCCCGCACCCTCCCCGAAATCTATACAAGCCCGCACCTGATATCACACCGGAATAAACCTCCGAACTGCGTCAATCCGACATCGGCACGCGTCCCGGCGGACTAGCGCCAATAATCGAAAATAGCGTATCGGAGGGATGAGAGGAGGCCGATCGAAGACTTACCGGGTGCTCGGCCGCCGCGGCCCCTCGTCCCCGTCGAGCTGTTCTGGGTGGGCTGAGGCGCGCACAGCGATATGTCCAGGGGATTGGTCGTGACGTTGATGTTGGGCTTGGCCGTGGTCATCGCCGTCGTGGTGGCCGCCGCGGCCGTCGGCGTCGTCGCACCCTTGGACGCGCTCGGCTTCGCCTGGCCGTCCACGGGGCTTCTGTCGCCGCCATTTTTAACAATCGGCCCGTTGGAGCACGCATGTTGTTGTTGCTGCCGCTGCTGCTGTTGTTGCTGCTGTTGTTGCTGCTGATTGCTGCTGGTCCCGGAGGTGCCGTTCAAAGCGAGCCGTTGCGCCAGCAATGTGCTTATCTGCTGCGCGTCCGGCTGGCCTGCGTCCACTGAATATCGCACTGCTTGGCTGTGGGGGTATACAGGATTTGAGGCGTTTTTTATTGTTTCGCTGTGAGAGAATTCCTTTTTCGTAAGGAAAAATATTGTGGAAATGTGATTTGTATCGGTTTAAGGGGAAGAACCTGTTTATATTAGATAAAAAAAATGTTCTGCAGAAAGCATGGTGAAAATTTTTTGTGATTGTTTATTTATTTGTTTTATTTATTAATGGGATTTTACTATCTTACGTAATAAAAGAGTTTCTTTTATTTTGACGTATAATTTTTTTGACCGATCTTTTGTTTTAAACATGTGGGTACGGTTAGTAAAATTTTGTTCTTTGTCAACTCGAATAATTACTCTTTTAACTTTTAATTCATTCCTGCTACTTTGGACGCACAATTTAATTAATCTGAATAATGAACTAATACTATGTGTGCATTCATTTGTATAATCATAATTATTACCTGTTCAGTGAATACGCT
This sequence comes from Sycophila texana, assembly GCA_035582955.1. Taxonomy (NCBI): domain Eukaryota; kingdom Metazoa; phylum Arthropoda; class Insecta; order Hymenoptera; family Eurytomidae; genus Sycophila; species Sycophila texana. The sequence continues at coordinate 19,016,155 of JAWWEN010000001.1, forward strand.
GTTTGTTCAATAATTAATTGTGGAACTATACGTTCATGCTGCGAATATTTAGGTACCTGCTAAGATTTATTAAATTTTGTAAACTTTCACAGTAGTACTTCACTTTCATTTCTCTTCACCGTGTGAAATTCACTTTCACAGATTCTCAATTATAAAATATAAAAATTTAATGTTTACTCATCTGAACCACAATTTTTATGTCCAATATCAACAACAGATTATATACGCAGTTAAAAATCTGTCGAAGAATAAACACATAATATTTGTAAAGAGAATAAAATTATATACTTGAAAAAAATGTTCCTTTTTTTGTAAAATTTACAAAGCTTGACCAACCATCCAAGGTTCAGGTAAGAATAAATACCTTCGTTTTTATGAGAAAATTCTCTTGCATAAGTTTTTACTGCACATTGCCTGTTTTAAGTATTTTACGTAAGATTTTTAACTGTGTATAATTTGCACCTTCTACGTTATCAAACGAACAAAAAGGAGGGAAATCACAAAAGTTCGATGGTCAGGATAAAAAGGAACCTTCGGCAAAGTATACTTCTCGCGCGGGTCGCTGTTTGTGTCATGTCACGCGTACCTCCCACGGGCTAATAAACAAATGCGCGCGAAGTCTTAGAAAATGGGCCACGGCGAGAGCAGACTGTTCTTCAAAGTAAACGCTGCGAACGCGCCGTAATTGAAGACGAAGAGCCCCGCGAAACTCGATAAAGTCCCACTTACGAGTCGCAAGGTGACGATGATTAATTTTCCACCGGGAAACTTATCCTCATAACTTCGCGGGAGGAGGATGGGACGAGCGCGCGCGCCGCCAGCGACTATTGTTTGACGGCAATTCGTTGGACGTGGACTCCCTCGGGACACTTGGCGCGACAAATTCCTGCCCCGACGAGAGCATAGTTGATCCCTAGCCAACCGGCGGATCAAGCGGCGGACTATGCCGTGAGCCAACGATGCCCCGAGCTGTCGCAGGGCAGGCTCTACCTCGTGCCACTGCGCTCGAGTTCTAGGATATTGTTGGATCTCTTGTGTTAAACTAGTTCTGCGTTGATTTCTTTCTTTTAGGTACTGTTGTTGCAAGTATGTATCGTTAGTAGTTTGTTTTTAAATGTCATTTTTGTCCACGGAGAGAAATATGGAACAACAATTGTTGTTGTTTTAACAATAACTATTTACTGCTTTATCTATGCTGATTCAAACATAAGAAAAATTTATTACATTTTAAGTTTCTTATATTTTACAGATAAATTTCTTATAATTTCTTTCTTTTAGGTACTGTTGTTGCAAGTATCGTTAGTAAGGTTTGTTTTTAAATGTCATTTTTGCGTCCACGGAGAGAAATGTGGAATAACAATTGTTGTTGTTTTAACAATAACTATTTACTGCTTTATCTATGCTGATTCAAACATAAGAAAAATTGATTACATTTTAATTTTCTTATATTTTACAGATAAATTTCTCATAATTAAAGTCGTTTTATCAATCTAAATATTGTTATTAGCCTGCTTTATCTATTGAAAAAATTATATTTTTATATTATTTCTATTTTCCTTTTCCCCTATATTAAATAATATTCATCCCATATCACTGTAACTTTAATTTTATCAAATTTTCAATAATTTCAGTAATTCGACGGTAGTCATATTGATTCGGAATTAAAAAGCTTTTACCGGTTCAATTAAAAATTCAGATTGACAAAAAATATAATTTAAATGTATTGCAAGTAAGTACAGCAATAGAAATTACTTAAAAATATTCCAATATTCCCCGTATAAACAGATTGCAGGTTTAAATCTCAATAATCCATCAAATTTTAAACGATATCCATTACCAAAACCAGCGACGATTATCGTTTCGGCATTGCCCTCGACTCCATTAGGAGATTACCGAAAACTCCCGCTTCTCTGATCCATCGCCAATATAAATTCGATAACGGTAGAAGCTATAAGGAACATCCACCCGTTGGCGAGCAGCAGCCCTTCGCTTCTCCATCTGCGACTGAAGGTATGTCTTCTACCGAGACATAAAAAAAAAAGAAAAATTGCAACCTCACCTCGGGTACGATTTCGGTTCCTTACTCGAGACTCCTCCGCGGGGAAGTTTCAAAAAAAAGTTCCGCCACGTTGAATTATAAATGTGACTTATGCGCCGCCGCGACTTTCGAGCGCTTTTATGGATTTCCATCCCTTCCCCCCTTTTATTCGCTGAAAAACCGAATTTCCGCGGTTTAAGAGGATCGCGAGATATTCAAAGGGTAGCAGAGCTGGCAGTGGGGCAGAATGAGCGAAGTATTTTAACAGGTCGTCGTCGTCTACACTCAGAAAAAAGTTCAGTGTTGACTAGCAGAGTAGATTTAATTCAGTCCACCAGACTGTAATTAGTTGGCTTAACCGGAGACTCCGGTAACTGTTACCGGAGTGTCTGTTTACGCGTACTTTCGTCTGTCCGGTAATGACACGACTCCAGTAGTAGCTACCAGAGTGCGCTAGTAGCCCTTACCGTTTTGTCCAGTTGTTGCAGAAATGCGAGAGGCCGTTTTTCGTTGGGTTTCTTATCTGAATCTGCGCCTGAGTGTGCACCCTGTATGTGTATCCCACTGTGTCTTGAATGTGTTAAAAATAAAAATTGTGTATGGTGAAAAAATACCTATATATGTATGCGTATGCGTTTAGTGTTAATGCGATGACGATAAAAGCGATGCGATAAAGTTCATTCGGAAATGTAAACGAGATGTAGCGTTATGGCTGTATAAGTTGTACCCTTGAATGCCAATAAAAACTATTTAAATTTTTTGTCCAGTGGTTAGGGGCAGCGTTGGTCTAGTGGTCAAGGTGCTTGGCTGCTAAGTCAACGCTGCCCAAGTGAACCCATGTTAGAATCCCAGCCGGTGCGGTTTTTCTCGCAGAAATGCGGGAGCCGTATTCATTCAATTTTCTTATCTGAGTCTGCGCTGAGAGTGCCCCTGGAGTGAATTGTGTGTGGTTTCAAAATCCAATTGAATTGTATCCTACTTGTGATTAATAAAACGTGTATTATATGCGATGATGACATTGTGTAGCGACTTGCGATGCGATAAGCGATAGTTCAATTACACTGAGAAAAAAGTCAAAAGTAAATTTAACTATACACCCTAGTAAACCGGAATATAGTTAATTTTACCAGAAT
>JAWWEN010000001.1:19019425-19031972 GCA_035582955.1 Sycophila texana
AGCGCGGGTCAATTCGAAATACCAGAACATGGCCATATTAGGCGCATGCCCATATTAGGCACAGGTACCTTATATTGTACCAAATGGATATAGCGAAACTAAAAAAAATTATTGTTCTCCTCCAAATTGAGTAAAAAATGCAACATTCGTTTCCGCAGCAATATCGCTAAACAACGAATAAAAAAAAAGCAACTTTAGTAGGTAGGAGCCGTAGAGATCGAAGCACGACGTATGCATAAATCCCTGACTCGCATGCGCAGGGCGGTTGTTGTCCCAGTGAGATTGACAGGCGCCACAATAGCGCGCGGTGTTAATGACACGAGGACCACTCTGTCAATGCGCGGCACCGAGTCCTGAGAGGCTTTTATTAATAACAACTCCGACCGGACCCTCAGTGGAAACCAGTATAATTGAGTTTTAATCAAAATGACGTCCCCCCATTTTTCGCGTCGCACGAGTGCGCAGATGCCATTCAGGTTTTCTTTCTCTTCCTCTCTGTTTAAAAAACATCAAAATCGTATATAAGTATACAAGAATTCCATAACATATAGCGTGTAGAAGAGTACCTATTTAAAAATCGTTAAAAACCAAACGACTACATTAATCAAATTTCGGAGTTTGCTCCTGTTTCGAGATATCGATACGCGATAAACCTAAATTATTACACGTTCTACGCGGGTCCACAGGGTCCGATCGATTACGTCACTGCGGAACTTATTATAATAATTAATGATTGAATTTAAAATTGGACTTGCGTATAGAGGAACCGAATAGACAGTGTTAAAAACAAATCCAGTGTATGAGTGTAGAAGTATGATTAATAACTGGTCCATTGACGGCTAGCCTGGGATTCGCGGCTGAATGACGATTTTCTGTGCGGCTGCGTAAATGAGCGCGAATGGGCCGGGATCGGATGACGTCGGTGCGTCGAGTGTTGCAACTTTCATATGTAAAATTAACGTGAATTTGACGCCTTTAGCCTATTCCTCGATTTAATTTTACTATTTCATTAATAATTATAATAATTAACCTTTGAGGAGGTATGAATCACTGGAGATACGTCATAAGAGTAAATGGGACTGTAATTATCGCGATAACAATGTTAGGGACATTCGTATTGTAAATAATGTGCGTAGTTAGTTGCGTATACGCAGTTGGATTATTGCTGCGCGTATACCTAAGGAGGTAAATTTATTAATTACCGTGCAATCTCGTCATCCTCTATAATATTACAAATTTATGAAGTATTATAGTGAGAATTAAATCGATTGTAAGGAAGCACCGTGTGTAGTGCGCGCGAAATTACATTTAAATTAAATCACACTTTAGTTGTCCATAAAACTTGGCATGAATATTGCATGAAAAAAAAAAGAAATATTAATTATTGTGTTTCATTTAATACGTAACGCACAATTAATGACAAACTGCACCGTTTCCGCAGTATTTTACGTATTTTACTGTTCCCAGTTAACAGTTCTCTAATTGCCCATTAAAAAAAAAGGAGAACTTTTAGCACTTCGGCAAAAAAAAAAAAAGAGAGTGAGAAACCTGAAAAATTCCTCGAATATTAAAATGCAATCCTTTATTTTCCTTCGCGCGAGTTTTATAAAAGCTATATTAAATCTGCGCCTGGTTTGAGAAGAAAAAAAATTATACGCACGGCCGCGAGAAGGAAAATCATTAGCAACGGTATCGGCACTTAGCCGCGTAGCGTAATTTTCAAACGGACATTCATTCAAAATGAAGGCGAAAAAAAAACGTTAGAGAGAAACTGCAAACGTTATTAGACTTTGTTATACAATAATTATCATAATCGAGCCCCCGTGTGCCTCCGGAACGACGAGGCGACCAAGGCTTTTTTAATCGATTGATTTACATCGAGGAACTAATTATCCGCTGTTCATTGTGTAATTCATTGTAAGGACATTAGTATTCGACGCGAATCAATATCGACGATATCTCGCAAAAAGTCGCAGATAAAACCTTTACACTTTTGTATGCATAGATTGTCCGGATGGGGGTTTATTTTCCACTATAAATTTCTCATTTTCTTACCTTCCTTTTTTTGCCTCTGATCCTTTAATTTATTTTATCCGTACGCGCGTACGAATGTAATTTATTATATTTATATATAAATTTAAGGACACAATGGGGTAAATTATATATGCATGTATTTCAAGATCACCAAGAGAAAATTATTAAATAACTAAAAAAATGGAATAAGTCTGAGCGCGTTCTTAAAGAAACCTAATTAATTTGCATAAATAATCAGCTTCACTATTTTTAACTCGTACGTTTTGTCGTACGTCTATTTTTGCAAATTATTCAGGTGCACGCGGAATTATGCTAATTGCGAAACTTCCAGTGATTGCATTTTGTATCTGTGACCGATTTTTACAGATTTATATTATTTATTACATTGTTTTATTAATTAGAAAAAAAGATGGCTTGCAAAAATAAATCGAGTTCGACGTCGATAAATTCCTATTTAATTTTGCGTGACATCAATTTCCTTTTTTGCGCTGAGACAAATCAAGTTGAATCTGGAAAATGAAGCAAAATAGAAGAAGAAGCGACGTTGTTAGTTTTTTCTCCCTTTGAAATGATTTTCTAGATTGACAGAATCGTGTTCAAGATGTTTTATTTATTAATATAAATTAAACCGTATATTTGTTATGCTCTGCATTTTTCATACATTTATTATTATTGTCAAAATGGAAATTCTCATTCCACATTAAATTGAAAGAAGTACAAGGACAATTAATAGAATACATCATTCATTTCAATTTTAATTAGTGTTTAACGAACGCAATGGAATACTTATTAGATTAAAAAAAATTATCATGAAAAAAAAAATATATAAAACATCTCGTAAAATATCAAATACAGTCAACAAAGGGAACGAAATCATTACAAATTCGACCGAATCCGACCTGCAAAAACGTTTTATCCTTCCATCAATTTGAGAAAAGAATTCCAGGTAAAATGATCTGCTGTGATTCTGTTTGCGCACACATGAAGGTCAGCTGCTAAAAAGACACTGCAAACTTTGATAGTGTCGTGAGAGCAAACGACTTAGCCGTTACTGACGTCACCGCAGCAATGCAGTCGCATAGTCCTACGCGTTTCGATGTTTCCTGAAAGCTGGGGAAACCCTGAAAATAAGAAGCCAGAAAAGCGCAGCGCAAAAGGCGCAAAAACACGACCATCAAAGTTTTTGCTCGATTTTCAAAGCTCCAACCAGCTCTACCGGACTCGATTTTCAAAGCTCCGATCGGCGCGCAAATGCAGAGAACCTCACACAGTCTTCAGTACACCGAGTACGTAGCCTTGATACATGAAAGTAACGACATATGCCTCGAGTCATGCTTGCTTCCCTTTGGGATCTCACGTGATGGAGAATATAATAAACGAAGAGCATTGTTTTTTTTTTTTTATAGTCGGGAATGATTAGGTTTCATTGAAAAACCATCGATAGCTATGTGGAAGAGGGGAGTACAAGTTCATGATCTCAGATCTCGGAATCGGAAGTCAGTTTCGTTGAAAAAAACCTTTGTTAGTTACGTAGAACAAGGGAGGCCGAGTTCTTGACCTCCGATCTCGGAATCAGAAGACAAAAGTTCAAAGATCTTCCTTGTTTTATTACGCAATCTGCCAAACCGTGTACCTTCAGTCATGTTAACGCAATAAAATTGTTTCTAAAAATTATCTGTATTTTATTATAAAATTGAAAAATAAAATTGAAGTTGCATTTTAATCGGACTGGTGTAAACTTCTTCATTAAAAACTAATTAAAACTACGTAACTTCATGGTTGTTACCGGCATTGTTAAGTAAATAGCGTTAAACGATGTTCAAATCGTATGATCCTGGATCAATTGTTTTTTCTTTTTTTTAATTATTTCAATTAATATGTAATATTGTAGTCAATTTAATTTAGAAAATTTGTTTGGTTCTATTGTACTTCAATGATTATTTTAAAGAAGATGCAGATGTTTGAAAGAAAGTTGAGACTAAACCGTTTTCTTCTGGAATGTTTACGATTCAAATTACTAACTGTTGTACTACTAAGGTAAATTGCGTAATTCGCATGCAATCACACTTTAATATCACGATATAGTCATCTTTCTGCCGTCTAGATACCTTGCTACTATGTAAATCTCGATTACGTTTCAATACACCAGACATTTAAGATTAAAGCTATTATTGTAGTCATCATGTGGAAAGCTAACAAAAATCACACATTTTCCTTAGAATTTTCCTTCAAAGAAATCCCACTGATTCTTTACCACAAAACTAAGTATACATGTATTAAATATTAAACATAAATTATTTATAAAAATAGCATGAAATAAAATAAAACATCAGACATGTCATTACGTTTTTGCGGTCTTATTTAATTGTAGATATGTTATATCATCTGCGATGAGAAGATTATTTGGACTCAATATTTATGACCGACAGACAAACAAGGATGCACGAATGTTACAAAAAAATTTGGAAAATCTATGAATTGAATGAATAGCGTCACACAATAAATCGTTTTACTAAGAACCATTAACAATCGGGGATTCTTGTTGAAATGAAACCACAGGATGATCTTGAAAGTAGCAAATTTATATGCGAATTCCGGTTTTACTTTTGGACGCGGTATCTCCTAAAAGCTATAGACTACTGTGATTCAGGCCACCCGCTGCTAACTTTCTGCTTCCTAAAGCCTGATAATTATGACATTTAAAAAAGAAAGTATGAAAATTCTGCAGTAGATCCAATATTTCTCAGGATTAAGACATTAAAAGAATCATCGACACATAATTTGATACATAATTTAAGGCAAAAATAATTTGACAAATGAAACTTCTTATTAGAAAGGAAGTTTTCAATTAACACACTTACATAGTTTAAAATACATTTCAGAATAATTAAAAAATGTAAAAATAGTTAGTGATTCTTTCATAAATCTATTAATGAAATTAAACGAACATTAAAAACTTCTGTAATTAATAAAAATCGAACTATATCAAACACACTACGATGCCGTTTGAATTTTGGCGCCACTCAACCAGAAATCAAATTACTTCATTGAATTCTTCACAACATCCTGCCATGATTTTTTTTTTTTCGAGAAGCGATTCACGCATGTTTTCAAAGCGATCAAGTAAAAAACCATTTACGAATAAAAAAAAACATCGCCTCTATTCTTCATCTCGGCGGTCAGACAAGCGAAGATGTTCGGTCACTCATTATCATAACAGACTAGTGGAGAAGGTCCGTCACATGAGTCCAGTCGCGGTATCGCCGGCCGAGTCAATGAGCCCATGCCGGGGAGTCTGTTATTTCCCCTCAGCCACGCGCGCTTCTACGTCATAAGGTGTCAAACGCGGTGCGGCTCGTGACGTAGTCGAAGGAGAGACACTCGCCGGCTGTTGGCCTGAAAACGCACCGAGGAAAACCCGATGAGCCACGCGTTTCATACTGCGCACAACCGGTCCATTTGTCATTTTTATTTTGTTTACAGAATTATTTTCGTGGCGTCTTAGATTTTCCCAATACGCGGAAACTCACGGTTCAGGTGAGGTCGAGTTGAAATTTGGAAAATACTGTGACCGCCTTATGACGTGGTATTGTTTGCGTGGTATCAGGTGATTGTTGTTAAATCTTGAAGTTAAAAGTAATGAAAAAATTTGCCGCAGGAAAAAGTTTAATTCATTATCTATATATCGCGGAGTAGTGCTGCTTTCAAAACTTTTCCTGAGAACCAACTAATTGTTGATTGTTAAAGGACATTTTTTTTAAGAAGGAAAAAAATGTTTTCCCTATCAGGTTAAAAGACAGTAAAATAATAATTGCTTTCACTTCTCATTTAAAATCATTCAATTATTGACCTTCGATTTTTAAATATTTCTAAGTTGAAAGATATGAAAGACACATACACAATTTTTTATAAAAATACACGTATACGTACACACATTTTTTGAAACTTTTTTCTGATTTAAATTTGCACTGTTTTAAAATTAAGAAAAAAATTTTAAGAAATTAGAAACAAATTTTTAATGACTGCCACTTAGATTGTGAATACCATTAGGGACGTTTAATATTGCTGAAATAGAATAATTAGCGGACTAATTTCGAATTATTACTAGCTGTGACTAAAAAATGTAATAATTACTAGAAATTGCAAAAGGTTCCCGCTTCAAATATACTTATCCAGTGAACCTTAAGACTCTTGTTAGAATATTTAAAATCGTTAGAAAAATTGTTGTATTGTACAATTTTTCATATACAACAGCAAAACGGATATAACTGAGAAATTTATCATTGATTAAAAATTATCGATTGCATCAGTGATAAACTGTTTTCGTTAATTACGTTTAATTTTTTTGCATGAAAATAATAACTTTATTAAAATGATCATCAAATTTTAATAAAATTAGCAGTAGAATTCCAAAAAAATATATAATCTAATAAACCATGAATAAGCATTCGTAATTCAAATTCAAAACTGGAGAAATTTTGTGAAAAATTCGGATAATTTGCTTGTGACAAGTTTCATAAAATGTCGTATGTCCTTGAAAATTTCTTTTTAACATAATTTAAAAGTTTCAAAAATCAATTTAAAAAAAGTAAAAGTGAAATTCTGGTTACAAACGGATACTCCTTCTCGTAATATAATTTCAAGGACACTGTGCACAGAATGCATAAGTCGATCATAACGATTTTATGTCGTTATAGATCATTTTTAATGCATATCGTTAAATTCTTCCGCTATTTTATTCTTTGTTCGATTTGATTTTCATACGGTTGAATTTTCCACAAATTTGTATTTCCAGCTTCGATAATTTACTCTTTTTAATTTACGACCCAGTAGTTAGACCAGACGAAAATGTTAATATTCAATTTTCGTAATAAACTATCTAAGGACGAATAAAAACAAATTCAAGCATCACTAAATTACAGTAATCATAGAATTATTGATAAATTTACATTAAACCTCATTTTTCGTGTTATTTATTACAACATAAATAAACAAATCATAAAAAAAAATTTGTAATCGTTCATCAGAAGAAAAAAAATTACATAAACAATGATAACTCTTTTTTCTCTATTGATATTCCAATTTTGAAATCGCAATATTATTTGCCGAACCATTATTTATCACTAATTGTCTGCAATTTATCAATTAAAAAGAAACTATAATATATAAATTAATTATTTAAAACTATTTCACAATGTTGATAAATATGTGTATTCATGAGTCGTGGATCTGGATACAATGTGGGCGGGCGTGCGTTCTTTTTTTAACATGGAAGAGGAGAATGAGAAAAAAGCAAGTAAAAAAAAAATTAATTTATTGCCTCGATAATACTGGGGGCTCGATTCGCTAATGAAAGAAACTTACACAATCGCAACGTGATCGTGGCAGTCAAGTGCACACGTTTAATAAAGGTGAGAATATTCCTCAAAAAAGCTCTTGCAATAAATTTGATTAACACCTAGTCATCGAATAAATCAATTTTCGCGCGAACTCATCTAATTTTCTGAGCTGCATCGGTGCTTATTCTTTCGCCAATTTTTATTGCCAGCTCCATTTAAATTTTAAACGAGACTTCATTATATTTCCCCGTTGCGAGTGACTCATAAAACCGTCAATTTTGACTAACAAAAGCCTGCATGCCATTAGGCATCAATTAAACCAAACCAGAAAAATAAAAGAACAAGGCCGGTAATAGCAACAACAGAAATACAAAAAGATTCTCAAATTGTTTATTCATTTCTGCATTATATTTTATTCATTGCATTTTTTTTTCTATTTACACTGAAGAAAAAAGAATCAGAAATTTTGAATAAAAATAAATATTTAATATTTTCAAATAGATGTTTCTTTCAGGGGTAAATACCAGTAAAATAATTTCTTCATATTAACAATAACAATTTTTTTTAAGACTGCTAAATTTTAATTCGGTTTTGAAAAAAAAAAATATGCAATTGATACAAAGCAATTATTTAATTAGCAATCTTCAAAGAAATTTTTAATATTTGCAACTACTCTTTTTTCAGTGCATATTATTTATTTACATCTACATTTCATTAAGAAACGATCGAAGCATACTATTTCACATGCTACCATTTCAGGGTATACGCAGCCGCAGCGAAAAAGTGCCACAGACGGAACTTAAACGCATTTACACTACTTAAAATCAGTTTAAGAAATAACACTTTTATTGTTTTTAAGAGCTTTTTTTTAAGAAATAAAACAAAAAAAGTGTTATTTCTTAAACTGCAGGTGATAAATTAATTGTATAAAATTTATGTAAAATTTGTGTACAATGATTTTACTAGATTTTACACAAAATTTGTGTACTATAACTGTAAAATTCTTGTAAATATATAAGTACGCAGGAAGTACACAAAAAACACAAATTTTACGCAGTATTAATGTCCTTTTACGTACAACGACTTATAATTTACACAAAATTTGTGTAAATTATTTACGTAAATTTTATGTTTGGTACATACAAAAAATAGCCACAAAATACACTCAATATCCAAATACACAGAATTTTTAACCACCGCGGAAGATTGAACAATTCAATTGAACAAAAAGAAAATACTCTCTCGATTAATACAACCACCGAGTCTCACGATAATAATCCCGAGGGAGCTTTCCACCCCTAAGAAGCTCACTCGAAGGGTCTCACCAAAATCCCACCCCTCCTCGGCGCATAAAGAGCCTCGAATCCCGGGTCCATCCGAAATCGAGGAAAGCAACAGGCGGCGGAGGTGCGTACGTGATAGTTGCAGGCGTTTGCGCGCGCGCGATCATGGAAAATCGCGGCGAGAAGAAGCAAGAGAGGAGAGGAGGCGGAGGTGGGGGCACCCCTGACCCCGGCTCACGGCGCACGGCGGCGCTGAGGCGGCCCGGTGAAGGGAGGCTGCGTTTATAACGCGCCGGCAAACCGCCCTGGAGACGCATTCGCTCGTTCGCTTCGCCCACAGCAGACTCGGCCCGCAGGGAGCCTGATTAGGAGGAGCGTCAGAGGAACCTCTGTGACGATCCAGCCCACCTCTTCTTCTTCGTCACGCGAATCTTTCGAGTCACGGGAATATAAAAAAGGAAAAAAAAAAAAGAGAGAGATCGTTCGAAGGAGAAGCTCCGAGTCCGAGGCGAGGAATCGACTTATAGTGTTTCAGTAAAAAGTTTTGGGAAGTAGTCGATTTTTCGCTGGGAGAGAGGTTTTCCCCTGGTCGCCGAGTTATTTTTTTTTAAAAATTGTCATTATTAATTAGCGTCGATCTGTATATTCGGAAGCGCAAGTGTCGCGGCAGTTTGCGGAGTTTTACATTTGGATTTACGAAGCAAAAATTAAACTGAAAGAAGACACAATGGCCGTAGCCGCTGCACAGAAGAACCGCGAGATGTTCGCCATCAAGAAGTCTTACAGCATTGAGGTGAGTTTTTCTTTTATCTTTTTTTAACACTTTTTTTTTTCTTGTATATTGTTCTGCGTAGTTTATAAATAACGTTTGAATTTATTTAGTGTTGTTTTAGAAGCTCCTAAATGTTATAGTATAGTAATTCTTTTAGAATAGTTTCAGGAGGTTGAAGTTTAGTTTCTTTCTTTTTTAATGTGTCGGAATATTTTTCTTTTTTTTTTATTACCTTATGCTAATACAAAAATTTTTTACATAAAATATTAAGTCGAGAATTCCGATAGTTTTAAAAGCGTTTGCTTATTCAAATGTCATTTACAAAGCCAGTTTATCGGATGTCTGAGAGGTTGCACTTTAATTGATCGAGCGCGCGAAATTTGAATTTACAATAAGCAAAATTATCGATCTCAAGTAGATTTCATTGAACCGCATTTTTTTCAACATCAACGCAATATATTTAGAAAACACGTATTAGAATCATTAATAACTCGTGTATCCGCAACTGTCAGATTGCTTGTACACAGTGTCACTTCGTGCATTCGCACATTTAAATGCGTAAAATCAGTTCTATTCTCAATTTCTCTTCAACTCAAACTCCGTCAAGTAGTCTCCACACACAACCAAGAAAATTTTTTGTTTTAAATTAAAAATGTAAAGAGCTCGCGAAAGTATTCCCTTATCGTAAAAAATCAAAAAAGAAGTAACCCGACAGGTCAAACAAAAATTTCACTTCTCGAGTACAGTCGCGGAATCTCAATACGCGACCTCAAGACCTCAAGTAAAAGATAAAAAAACAGATAAAAATCACAAGAGAAGAAAAAAAAAAGCGTACAAGAGGAAGCGGCCGGTGTAAAACCCCTATATAATTCGCCACAGAAAAAGGAGCACCTCACATTGTCCTACGTGACTTTCGGCGTCGCGCACACCAATAAAAAAAAAAAAGAAGTTAGCGGCGCGTTGCTCCTTTCGTAACGGGCAAAAAAGGGATTACGTCAGTGTAATAAAGCGTGCATTTCGTCGGCTTCTCCTTCCTCTCGCGGCGCGCGTATCTTCCTTTCTCAGTGAAATTCTCGGGCGCTCGACAGGTTGTAAACAGTGAAGAGTCACTCGAGCCACCGCGAGAGAAAGTATACGGATAGTAACACCTCGCGAGAGATGCGCGCACCGAAATCAGCCGATCAGTTCAGCGTGGAGTGCCGGGGCCTTGGGAGAGGTTGATTTACGACCTTGCAATCGAGTAGGAACGTTATGCGCGATTTTTCGTCACCTGCTCGCGCGGCGGCCCCCCCTGGGCGCCCGGCGGAACCGGAAGGTTCGGTTGAAAGCTACTCCCGCGTGTTCATTAGTTTACATTTTGTTTCATTTTATTTAATTTTAGCTCATTTTATTTTATTTTATTTTACTTAGCAGTATTTACCTCGTTTCTGTTGAACGACAGCTGGTCGATTATAAAGATATTTATTTTGTTTGATCAAGTGCGCTTTTACATTATTTATATATATTTTGTTCATTAGTGTCTTAATTATTCTTGAGTCATTGAAATGTAATTATTGCAACAGTGCGGTATATAAAACGCATGCGTTATCTCACACGTTTTATACGCGAAGGAAAAAAAAAAGTCTCTGTTCTTAGTAAACTGACGGATAATGTATACATAATACGATCGGCAAATCAATTAAATTTAATTAATCTGGTTTCGATGCTGATGTATATGCGAATTAATGCATCGGTAATTAATTCGTGATAAATTATTCTTCTTAAGTCGATAAAGAAATACAGCATAAAAATCATACGTTTCTTCATAACTCAGTATTTATCGCTTGCCAATGCACTTTGCGATGCTGCAAAAAGAAAATCTTATTTGATCTTTAAAATAAACTTGAACTCGGCAAATGTGGAAATTAAAATGGTATTTTATATTTTCTTATAAAAAAAAAAAAAAAAAAAATATTTTCTTGATTTCTAGAATGATCATAGTAAAAAAAAATATTCATTTCTAGAATTATTCATAGATCTGAATTACTGAAACTTCACTCACATTCGCACTCACTTCATATGCATTGCGAAGTTGTGAGTGCATTCTACGTCAAAAGTGTCCCGCTACACTCTAAAGAGTAAAAATCTGATTAAAACGTCGTTTTCTTACTTTTGAAACAGTAAAACAGAAGTTACACTTTTCGTAACGAGTAATACATGCGTTTCTAAATTTATAAAGATTAAAATGTATTTTTATTCTTTTTAAAGATTGATTCTACATGTTTCAACTTTTCGGAAAGAATAAATTGTACGTTTTCTACTTTATAAAGAGGACTTTAATCAGTAAATTAATATTTATGAAGAGTAAAACTCCTGTATTTCACTTTTTAACTGACAATACTTGTGTTTTCCTCTTTAATAAACTAAAAAAAAATCGACGTTTTACTCAAATTCTGTCCGGATCTTACTCTTTACAGTTTAGAGTGTAATACAACAAATGAAATACTTGTAACTAACGCTAAAGTCACTTAACGATCGAGAAATTTCACTAATTCAGATTCAG
The DNA here is from genome assembly GCA_035582955.1 of Sycophila texana. Lineage (NCBI taxonomy): Eukaryota > Metazoa > Arthropoda > Insecta > Hymenoptera > Eurytomidae > Sycophila > Sycophila texana. The sequence goes on from JAWWEN010000001.1 coordinate 19,031,396, forward strand.
AGAGAAGACTCATAGCGGTAGTTATGTCCGTAAAAACACGTGTACCGTAAATCACGATTGACTTTAATTTTTCCACAATCGAAAAAGCCCGCCTTCCCCCCTCCCCCCGAAGCCATCCTCATCAGAGTCCACGTGATCCAACGGTCGGCCTGAGCTGCTTCCTCTTCTCGACTTTCTCCGCGCGTCGCGCACAAAAATGCTATCGTCGCGACGTGCGCGCGCGCGCGCGGCCTCACGTCTGTCCGGATAATTAGATAATTGTGCCTCCTGGAATGCGCCTGTTACACCGCGATCGTCGCGGTGAAAATCTAAAAATACACCGTCCAACTCTTTATATTACATATTCACGCGCGCCTTCGACGCGTCGCTCCTTCGCGTCCGATTTTTCAACGGTCCATCATTCGATATATATATGCACTGAGAAAAAAATATAGTAACAGTTACTAGAAAGTTACTAGATTTTCTAGTAACAAATGGCGCACACTAGAAGTGATAGTAACCAGTACCATAAAAATTCTTGTCATTGTTACTATTATTACAGTAACATTTACAAGAAAATTATAGTGAAGATTACAAT